>WNWK01006272.1:0-50000 GCA_009830355.1 Cherax destructor | reverse complement strand
CCTTCATAGGCAATAACCCCAGTCACATGTATCCCTCATATCCCTTAATCCCGGTCTCATGTGCAAGCACGCACCTACGTAGTGCCGGATAGTCATATGTCTACCATGCCTCAAATAGTATAAATTAACATGTATTTATGTGTGTGTATGCATGAATGGATGCATTGGTTCATGTTTGCTTGTGTGTGCATGTGTATACATGAGTATGTACGCGAGAATGCATACTTGTATTATGTATACACACACACACACACACATATATATATATATATATATATATATATATATATATATATATATATATATATATATATATATATATATATATATATTGTGTGTGTAAACATGGGTACGTATACACTTGTGTCATTTGCATTTGTACGTGTCCATATGTATATATGTGAGTATATTCATGTGCATATATATATATGCACACGAGGAGGGGATGTTAATGTTGCAGTTTTATAACTGTAGTGTAAGCGAACCTCTGGCAAGACAGTGATGGGGCGAGTTATGGTAAAATTGTTTCTTTCTCGGGCCACTCTACCTTGGCGGGAGACGGCCGATATGTTAATAAAAAAAATATATGCCCTTGAAAAATAAAGCTCAGTCGGGTCAAAGAGTTAATTAATAAGAGAATTTAGAAATGTTTGGCTATGTCCTGCAATGAACATCCTTAAGTTATCACCTGAATATTATTATCCCAATTTATTTAATAAATTGTCAACTATGCAGACTAATTTTAATCTGAACTTTCCACTAAGTAAGATACACTAGCTATGAAATATGTCTGAAGTTTCTCTATGTGAGGGGAGGATGGCCGAGAAAGTCCTCTCCTTCAAGAAGTTTGTAATGGACCTCAGTTGATGACGTCTTAAATCAAAAACATAAAGTTGTTCCAGTATTTCGTGTCGCCGAGACTTGTCAGAGGCTTTCTCGTGCGTCCAAAAACCCAGCAATAACAATAATGTGATATCCTTCAAGCTCAGGCCTGAATGATATCACTTTATGAGTAAGACACATCTGCAACAGTTAGGTTTCTCGTTGTTGAAACGTTTCACCTACACAGAAGGCTTCTTCAGTCAGATACAAGGAGACAACAGTAGGCGAAACGTTTCAAGAATGAAGATAGGTAACTGTTGCAAATGTCTTGCTCATCAACTTGTCAGTGTTTCATACCATTTTCAACATATCACTTTATAAACTCATTAAATAATCTGTTAGAGTGGACAGCAGCACACCGGCGATCATTTAATAAATTTCTTGATTCTACGAAAAGAAGACTTTAGTTAATTATTCGATTCCATGACTTTGCAGAGGCAGTCACTGACGTGTTAGGAAACATGGAAGACGTCCATATCTCGTTGTAGTGTGAACCCATCTTAATCAGATTCAACTGATCAAGAAGGAGTAACATGCCATGCATCATTCCAGAAGGACTGGGACTAGTACTTGACTGGATTTTAGGTCAAGGCGTAGTCCATGAAAGTTGAAAAAGAGTGATCAGAAACAGATGTCCTTCACTGGCAAAGTGAAGTGAATGCAGCTCTGGCGATGGTGTTGAGCATGTCCAGCCGGGTGTCAACAATGGCGTTGTAAACAGTAAGAGAAAATATTTGGGGGTGTCTTGTTATGATTCTTGTTGATTCTATGGATGAGTGGTCCAGACCTGGGTTATTGATGCGTCCTTGGATAAATTGGACAGAGCCTCGCCAGGAGTCGTGTTTGGTTTGTCTGATGACTCGCCTTGCCTGAGCCCGTGCAGGTTATAATCAATGAAATGTTGTGTAGTTGTCTCTTTACCGACAACCCTTGTGTTCATCACTAACCGTATGTTTGTGTAACGAAACCTGGAGAGGGTTTCGGGGGTCAACGCCCCCGCGGCTCGGTCTGAGACCAGGCCTCATGGTTGATCAGGGTCTGATCAACCTGGCTGTTACTGCTGGCCGCACGCAAACTGACATACGAACCACAGCCCGGTTAGGTGCCTGTCCAGTGCCTTCTTGAAGACAGCCAGGGGTCTGTTGGTAATCCCCCTTATGTATGCTGGGAGGCAAAGATGAGGTCTTAGGAACAGCTAACTCAGCAGCCGTAAGAAGTGATAAAGTGGCATTGTGAACTTTGGAATCAATGTCATACCAAGATATTTCAAGGTCGGTGGTTCTTGAGAATAACCCTCAATCTGAACTTGCAGCGGTGAACTGGAGGAGAAATAGAAGTGTCGCAAGCATAAGAAATGCAGATTGGGAAATGGTCATAACCCAGGCAATGTAAGGTTCTATATCCGGAGAACACAATGATAAATATATTGCAGAAATGTTACTAGTCGGATCATCTACAAGTTTGAGTGACGTTTGTTTTCCACTACAATTTGTACTGAATGATCCTCACTGATGACGTTGGGTTTTGAAATCTCCAGCAAATAATTTACGGTGGATCAGCTGATCGAATAGCAAGTGAAGCCTATCAACATCCATCGCCTCGAAGTTAGAACAGTAAACTGAACACACAACCAGAAAGGTGTTATTTAATCTACATGTGAGTGAGGTGAGAGTTGAAACCCCACTAGAAGGCAATGTATTATGAACAAAAATAGCGATCCATCTCCTCTCATTTCTTCTAAATCAGGGAACGGGTGGGGTTTAAACCAATGGCAAGCGAGTCCTAAAACTCACAAGCCAGTGTGTTTAACCTCTCCGCCAGCTAGCTATAATAAGATTCATCTAACTAGGTAAATTTCTATCCTCCATGAGGAGGTTAGCACAGTCTACGACTGTGTTGCTGAGTATTGTCTTTTGTAGACAAATGACGAAAAGTCTACAAAGCTCTATCAGTAACACAAGTTGCGCCTGTTTTTTTCCTAAGACCACGACACTTTCACTTTAAGAAAGCGTACATGTTGATTTAAGAACGTCGATTCCTGTCAATTGCGATTTGCTCTTCATATTTTTTCCCCACGTAAGGAAAGATTGCGGGACAAATCACGTCCGTGGCGAGTGATTCCAAAACTGGAGCACGAATTACGCGAGACCGATCTCAACACAAGGTCGTCCTCGCAGGACCCGAGAGTGTTGGCTGGGATAAGACACACGAAGAAGTTGACGAAGGAGTGACTTGCAGTTGGATCGTTGTTGTGCCTCGCTTGTCCTCCTCAGGACGTGTGGGAGAATCAAAAGTAAGGAAAGGAGACTTAGGTGGAGTGACAGCAAGAGTAGCATTGAAAACTCCTCATGATAGTATCGCCATATTTCTAACATTTCCACCTCCCCATTCACCATCTCACTAGGTTTTTCTCAGCTTACTAATCTCACTCCAAAATCTTTTCTTATTCTCAGCAAAATTTGTTGAAAAAAACCTCACTCATTCTCTCACCACTCTTAGAAGGTATGGATGGTTGGGAAGACGCATGTCTAGATGGTTGGGAAGACGCATGTCTAGATGGTTGGGAAGACGCATGTCTAGATGGTTGGGAAGACGCATGTTTAGAAGGTTGGGAAGACGCATGTTTAGAAGGTTGGGAAGACGCATGTCTAGATGGTTGGGAAGACGCATGTTTAGAAGGTTGGGAAGACGCATGTCTAGATGGTTGGGAAGACGCATGTTTAGAAGGTTGGGAAGACACATGTCTAGATGGTTGGGAAGACGCATGTTTAGAAGGTTGGGAATACGCATGTCTAGATGGTTGGGAAGACGCATGTTTAGAAGGTTGGGAAGACGCATGTTTAGAAGGTTGGGAAGACGTATGTTTAGAAGGTTGGGAAGACGTATGTTTAGAAGGTTGGGAAGACGCATGTTTAGAAGGTTGGGAAGACGCATGTCTAGATGGTTGGGAAGACGCATGTTTAGAAGGTTGGGAAGACGCATGTCTAGATGGTTGGGAAGACGCATGTTTAGAAGGTTGGGAAGACGCATGTCTAGATGGTTGGGAAGACGCATGTTTAGAAGGTTGGGAAGACGCATGTCTAGATGGTTGGGAAGACGCATGTTTAGAAGGTTGGGAAGACGCATGTTTGGAAGGTTGGAAAGATTTATTTGAGGTAATATTGGGAAGCTACAGCAGTGAGGGGCAGTGTGTGTGTGTGTGTGTGTGTGTGTGTGTGTGTGTGTGTGTGTGTGTGTGCGAGTTTCCAACATACCAGGGCGAGCTTGTGCAGCTGAGGCTTAAGATTAAGTGTTTCTGGGAGTCTTATGGGACTCCTCAACCATCTTCCTGGACTCACCATACGAGATGCTCATTATCGTAGACTTCCTTCTCAATCTTGTACCGGGATCAGTCCGGGTCAAAACTGGGATGGGCGCCATTGTAGTTAGGACAATTTTCAACTTGAGATGATCAGTAATCAGTCTCATGTCCTTCACTTCTACATTTTTCACAGAGAGGGTCAGCAGTGCGACCCTGTTTCTGGCAACCGAAACGCGGTAAGAGGTTGGGTATGAAGGTTGGAACCTCAACACGGAGATATCCAATATAAACAAAAGGAGGGAGATCAAGTCCACAAAGGCTGCTGTGTTTGGCCAAACTGTAGCACTGTAAGTACCTTTACGACTGACATGAAGAGTTTGTGTCACCTACAGACGGTGAAAACTGCTACCCAAAGCCTCGAATAACTGTCCATTCTTGCTTATATTCGCTTTTAAAGACGACATAAAATTTGCCAGGCATTATAAACAATGAGCCATACTCACAAATTGTATTTGGCTTGACTAATGCAAGCTATTACCTCTGATATATCCTAATGGAATTTGTAAGGCTAACGCTAACTTTGTTAACTAAATGAGTCCTAACAGCTAGTAAACATGGTTTCCCTAACAGCAAACAATGCAGAAATAACGTCTAGCTTTAAAAAAGAATTCCATACCTAATGCTTCTAGTTACTACATATCTAACCAAGGTTATGTTTGTAGTACAGATCACAAGCAATGTTATGTGAGAGGCACACTAGGCTTATAGTACAGATCATAAGCAAGGTTATGTGCAAGGTACACTAGGCTTATAGTACAGATCATAAGCTAGGTTATGTGCAAGGTACACTAGGCTTATAGTACAGATAAGAGGGAAATGTGTTCCATCTTTAAGAATTTCCTTCTAGTGGTGTCTGTGTTTGCTCTTAAGGAATATTTCATTCATATCTTGCGGAACTTGTATTCTAATGTTGTTCATGATTAAGCACTTACCAAATTTACTGTGTTGTTGAACAGGGAATAAACAAGACAGTATACAGTGTAGTGGCCATGAATTATTCACAATGTATCTTGTATTTGGTGAATTACAAGAGATTTCATATCTTACTGAAAGACTTTAAAAAACTCCACCTATTTACCCTTTGCTATTATAGTAAATATATAGTTTTTTATCCATTTTCTGTCTTCCTGCATTCCTTAAATATGATATGAGAAGTTAGATTACTAAGCAACAGAATTATTTAATTAATATCCACTTAATGTGGATTAAAGTCGGGATCTGAACGAATTATCAGCATAACAAGCGCTCATTAGGCCGGAAGTTTGCACTGTTTTAATGAGAAGTATTAATGTAACAAGTCCACATAATGTAACACGCAAACACATCATAACAAGAACACATAATGTAATAGGC
The DNA here is from genome assembly GCA_009830355.1 of Cherax destructor. Classification (NCBI taxonomy): domain Eukaryota; kingdom Metazoa; phylum Arthropoda; class Malacostraca; order Decapoda; family Parastacidae; genus Cherax; species Cherax destructor. The sequence goes on along the minus strand of WNWK01006272.1, from coordinate 44,404 downwards.
AAACATATAACAAGCACACACTTCATAACAAGCACACACCTCATAACAAGCACACACCTCATAACAAGCACACACCTTATAACAAGCACATGGAAAAGGTACAGAAGGCATAGAACCCAAGTAAACAAAGAGATTAGTCGAAGAGCTAGAAACGAGTATGCACAGGTACGGAGGGAGGCCCAGAAACAGTACGAAAATGACATAGCATCGAAAGTCAAGTCTGACCCGAAACTGATGTACAGTCACATCAGAAGGAAGACAACAGTCGAGGACCAGGTGATAAGGCTGAGGAGAGAGGATGGGGAACTCACAAGTAATGATCAAGAGGTATGTTAGGAGCTCAACTCAAGGTTTAAGGAAGTATTCACAGTGGAGGCAGGAAGGCAGCTGGGTAGACAGGACGGGGTGCGTCACCAACAAGGGATGTATCAAGTGCTGGAGGGCATACACACAACTGAAGGGGAGGTGAAGCAGTTACTCAGTGACCTTGATACCTCAAAGGCGATGGGTCCGGACAATATCTCCCTGTGGGTCCTTCAGGAAGGAGCTGAGGTTCTGAGTGTGCCACTTACCATAATATTCAACACATCACTTGAAACTGGGCAGCTACCTGAGATATGGAAAAATGCCAACGTAGTCCCCATCTTTAAAAAAGGAGACAGAAAAGAGGCACTAAACTATAGACCAGTGTCACTTACGTGTATAGTATGCAAAGTCTTAGAGAAAATCATCAGGAAAAGAATATTGGAGCATCTGGAGCAGAACAGGTTAATCAACGACATACAGCACGGATTCAGGGAAGGCAAATCCTGTGTAACAAACCTCCTGGAGTTCTATGATAAAGTAACAGAGGTAAGGCAAGAGAGAGAAGGGTGGGTTGACTGCATTTTCCTGGACTGCAGGAAGGCCTTCGACACAGTTCCTCATATGAGATTAGTAAAGACGTTGGAAGACCAAGCGTGTATAACAGGAAGGGCACTGGAATGGATCAGGGAATACCTCACAGGGAGGCAACAACGGGTCATGGTGCGTGATGAGGTATCACAGTGGGCGCCGGTGACGAGCGGTGTACCGCAGGGGTCAGTCCTAGGATCAGTGCTATTCTTGGTATATGTGAATGACATGACGGACGGGATAGACTCAGAAGTGTCTCTCTTCACAGATGATGTGAAATTAATGAGGAAAATAACATCGGAGGAAGACCAAGCAGGACTTCAAAGAGACCTGGACAAGCTTGACATCTGGTCTAGCAACTGGCTTCTCGAATTTAACCCCACCAAATGCAAAGTTATGAGGATCGGAGAAGGGCAAAGAAAACCGCTGACAGAGTACAGGCTAGGTGGACAAAGGCTACAAACCTCATCAAAGGAGAAAGATCTTGGGGTGAGTATAACGCCAAGCACGTCTCCGGAGACACACATCAACCAGATAACCGCGGCAGCATATGGGCGACTGGCAAACCTAAGATTAGCGTTCCGTTACCTTAACAAGGAATCGTTCAAGACACTGTACATCGTGTACGTCAGGCCCATACTAGAGTATGCAGCTCCAGTCTGGAACCCACACCTGGTCAAGCACGTCAATAAATTAGAGAAAGTGCAAGGGATTGCGACAAGGCTAGTTCCACAGCTCAGGGGAATGCCATATGAAGAAAGGTTGAGGGAAATGGGACTAACAACACTGGAGGACAGAAGGGTTAGAGGAGACATGATAACGACATACAAAATACTGCAGGGAATCGACAAGGTAGATAGTGACAGGATGCTCCAGAGAGGGAATACAGAAACAAGGGGACACAACTGGAAGCTGAAGACTCAGATGAGTCAAAGGGATGTTAGGAAGCACTTCTTCAGCCATAGAGTAGTTAGGAAGTGGAATAGTCTAGCGAACGATACAGTGGAGGCAGGAACCATACATAGTTTTAAGACAAGGTATGATAAAGCTCATGGAGCAGGGAGAGCAGAGACCCAGTAGCGGACAGCGAAGAGGCGGGGCCAGGAGCTGAGTCTCGACCCCTGCAACCACAATTAGGTGAGTACAATTAGGTGAGTACACACTTCAGAACAAGCACAGACCCAATAACAAGCATCTCATAACAAGAACACACTTCATAACAAGCACACACCCCATAACAAGCACACACCTCATAAGAAGCACACACCTCATAACACGGACACAGCTCATAACACGGACACACCTCGTCACGGTATCATGACGGCCAGCCCGTCATTAATTACCCTCCTGGTTTGTAGCACTCTAAGTAGCTCCTTCACAGACGATTCTGGCTCCAGTCTGTCAGACACCAGTCCCTCTCAAGCGTCAGACATCTTCCTAAGGTACACAAGCTGAATAGGAATCACCCCAGCATCAAGGCAATAACATCAATGCTCTCAATAATAAAAGAAAACATGCGCTTGAATAGAGGTCCACGAGCTAGGTGGTTGTACTAGGTCGCCTCTGGTTAATGTCACCTCCAGCGTGACATTAACCAGTAATTTTCCGCGATATTTTCATGCAGAAATTTTTTCTCCATCCCACCCTCTTCCTTACCTCCTACCCCCTCTACCACCTTCTTCGTCGCCCTCTACTCCATTTCTGTTCACAGCAGACAGCCTCTTCCTTGACATTCGTTGAGACATCAACTATCTGCTTCATTTCCTCAAAGCGACGAACTTGATCGTTTATGCATTCGCAAACGTACTTTGTTATACGTATGTAGGCAATCTCTTCCCCCTTTTTTTCATGGCTCTTGTTTCTTTCCATCTGCCTCACCCTATATATGTAAGCTTGTCTTTTTGCCTTTTCCAGTCTAGACACATCTCCCATGCTTAACTAACATGCACTTCCATGTTAAAAGTAATTTTAGCGACCCTCTACACCACACTGACACTCCTAACCTCCGCACTATACCTACACACATGTTTCTTAACAATCAGAGAAACAGGTTCATTCTTCCTTTAATCGACCTCAAGACACTGAAGTATTCTTGACTGACGATTAACAGGTTAACTGTAGCCTGAGGGACCCTTGTGTTGACAGTAAGCTTTAAGCCCCATTAACCAGTCAACCTATTCACTGCATGTGTTCTGATGAGTAGATCACTCTTGATGGTGTTTTCACCGACAGAATCAGTCGTGTACGTAAGGAATATGTAACTCAGTATATATATATATATTATATATATATATATATATATGTGCCGATTAGGTAAAACTTGCGATTTTGGCTTAAATAGCAACGCTCACCTTGCCATATAAGACAAGTGAAAATTTGTGTATGCAATAATTTCGCAAAAATCATTCTGAACATAACGGAAAAAATATATTTCATTGTGTTTGTTTATTATTAAATTAATGTTAACGTATCTAAAATATATTTAGTTGGGTTAGCTAAATTAAATTGCACTTGTTGTATAAGGTTAGGTAGGTTTTCAAAGTTTCTCTTGGTACAAAATTATAAATTCTATTAACATAAATGAAAAATATATCTTTAAACGTATAAGAAAATTATAGAAAGGATTAATTTTAGATGAGTTCTTGCTAATTGACCAGTTTACCTAATCGGCACGACATATATATATATATATATATATATATATGTCTGCGATTATAAAACTTGCGATTTTGGCTTAAATGGCAAGCTACCTTGCCATATAAGACAAGTGAAAATTTGTGTATGCAATAATTTCGCAAAATCATTCTGAACATAACGGAAAAAATATATTTCAATTGTGTTTGTTTATTATTAAATTAATGTTAACGTATCTAAAATATATTTAGTTGGGTTTGGCTAAATTAAATTGCACTTGTTGTAATAAGGTTAGGTAGGTTTTCAAAGTTTCTCTTGGTACAAAATTAAAAAAATTTACATTAACATAAATGAAAAAAATATATCTTTAAACGTATAAGAGAAAATTATAGAAAGGAATTAATTTTAGATGAGTTCTTGCTAATTGACCAGTTTTACCTAATCGGCACGACATATATATATATATATATATATATATATATATATATATATATATATATATATATATATATATATATATATATATATATATATATAGTATATACGCAAAGTATATATAAACTGACGGAAAAATGTACAGATTACCGTTTCCGAATCTTCCCCTATTAAAGCTCCGTAACTCAGAGGTATAACGTTCGACCTGTCACTCCAGGACGATGGTTCAAACCTCCGTCCATCTTTCTGCTTACTCATATATACACTTTAGTTTATTCCCAATAAGTGGACATTTGGGTTTAAAGTATTCTTGACTGGTGGTGAAGGTGGAGACATAAAACCTTAATGACCCTCGAGCGCTGGGAGGGTTTGAGCTCAAGTAGCCAACCAATAGGAAATATTATATTAACAATGAGTTGTCTCCGTTCATGTGTGCAGAGAGTTAACTTTAATCCCTTCTTTAGTAAATAAATTATTCTTCATCGATGATGAGTATGTGACACAGTTGGTGAGTCACGAGTAGTCAGTCGATGGGTTTTGTAGGGGAATGTACAAGTAAATGGACTGTAAATTAAGCTACTTAGCTTGTTGATGTATCCACGACTCCCCAGCCATCTCAGAAGTCGTTGGTTGATGCCTCCGGTCACATCCCCCACAGGGCTGTATGGGTGTATAAATGTACACATGAATATTATTGCCCCAAAGGAGCGTATGCCATATCATCAGTCATTACATAAAGACTGAGATGAACACTTACGTGTTTGGACTTAAAAGTCCACGCATAACCGCCGTCAATAGATTTTGATGCCCCTGCCTAACAAGAACTGCGCAGTCCCCTGCCTGGCAAGAACAACAAAACATACCTTGCTCATTGTAATGTGAGCGATGCTGTCTTGATTTGTAGAATGTCGCTGATGTGTCACCTTCTTGTTTCGATGGAGTTCACTTCGCGATTGTTTCTCTACATATGTCTTTTAGCAGTAATAAGAAGCTGTGCACACTTCTGAATATACTGCGATTTTATGATTAACACTAAACACGCTGGAACAGAGTTCTTATCCGATTTCCCGACGTTAGTGGAGATTGAATAGGAGAACGGACGCGCACGACTAATGTCCTTTATTAGGTTAAATCCCCTCTCGCCGCAGCTCCCGTCCCTTTCGTTTATTAGTTCAATCTGACGCCCTCGTGCACCCCGCAGCTCGGTTTGCTTGGTTTCGCTGACCTCAGCACAATTTCAGCACTTGCTAAATGCTGCAACAAGTTGCAATTCAAATGCTTGTGTTCTCTAAATACTTAGATCACTGGAGCACATGATTGTAATGTCAAGTGTAGAAACTAATACAGCAGTTTCCTTTAACTTTCCTGCTATGGCAAAGTCACACATTTCATCAAATGTCTCAAACATACACTCCTTGCAACTGGTCAGGCATACGTGACTTCTTGGTTGGGTCCGTACATCTGTTACCAATCGTTGACCAGGAAGACAGACACGCCGCCTGGCCCTTTCTAAGGGCAGAGGGCCCTTGAAAAGGGCAGAGGGCCCTTGAAAAGGGCAGAAAGGGCTGATACCCCCCTCTCTTGGAGAATTTTCTCCACAGGTTTCAAACCACATTAATCAAACAATTACAGGATATATGTGACATGCAGCCTTAAAGACCGTTGGAGTAGTCGAGTAGCATTGAACCAAATTAACCAACCACAGGATTTAAAACACTATGAAGTGTGTGTGTGTGTGTGTGTGTGTGTGTGTGCACTCACTTATTTGTGGTAGCATTATTCGATTCGTAGCTCCTGGCCCCGCCTCTTGGCTGTGTGTGTGAGTGTACTCATCAATTTGTACTCCCCTATTGGTGGTTGCAGGGGTCGGGTCACAGCTCCTGGCCCTGCCTCTTTGCTTGTCACTACTAGGTCCACTCTCTCCCTGATCCATGAGCTTTATCGTATCTCTTCTTAAATCTATATGTGGATCCTGCCACCACTACAACATTCTCCAATGTGTTCCACTTTGTGACAACTCTGACTGAAGAAATACTTCCTAACATCACTGTGACTCATCTGAGTCTTCAACTTCAAGTTATGACCCCTTGTTGTTGTGTCCCATCTCTGAAACATCCTGTCCCCATCCATGTTGTCAATTCCTCTCAGGATTTTATATGTCTTTTTAATGTCCCTCCTATCCCTCCTGTCCACCAGTGTCGTAGGTTAATTTCCTTTAACCTCTTCTCCTAGGACGTACCCCTTAGATCCGGGACTAGTCTTGTTGCAAACCTTTGCACATTCTCTAACTTCTTGACGTGCTTGACCAGGTGTGATTTCCGTACTAGTAAGACATACTCCAATACGGGCCTAACGTATACGGTGTACAGAGTCTTGAACGATTCCTTACTCAGGTGTCGAAACGCTATTCATAGGTTTGCCAGGCACCCGTATGCTGCAGCAGCTATTTGGTTGATGTGCACCTCAGGAAATGTGCTCGGTATTATACTCAACCTCAGAGCCTTTTCCTCGAGTGAAGTTTGCAGTTTGGCCCACTAGCCTGTACTCTGTCTACGGTGTTCGTCGACCTTCCCCGAATCTTCATGACTCTGCACTAAGTGGGGTTAAACTTCAGGAGCCAATTGTAGGACCAGGCTTGCAGCCTGTCCAGATCCCTTTGTAGTTCGGATCCTCATCCAATTGAATTATCCACATTAACTTCACGCCGTCTGCAAACAGGGACACCTCTGAACCTATCCCTTCCCCCATGTCATTCACATATACCAGAAACAGTACCGGCCCTAGGACTGACCCTCGTGGAACCCCGCTTGTTATATTACTATTATTATAATCAAAGAAACCGCTAAACCGACAAGGGTCATAAAGCGCTGCGGGATAGAAAATAGTGGTGGGGCTATAAACAATATACTATATACAAAACTCAAGAGGGTCACCAAATAGAACGAAAGGAACACGTAAAGGACCTGGGAATAATTATGTCATCTGACCTTTCTTTTAAAGATCAGAGCAAGACAAAGATCACGACAGCCAGGAAGATGACGGGGTGGGTATTTACAACTTTCAAAACAAGAGAAATAATGCCGATGGTGACACTCTTCAAATCGCTAGTGCTCGCTCACTTAGAATATTGCTCAGTGCTGACGGCCCCATTCAAAGCAGGAGAAATATCAGAGATGGAACAAATACAGAGATCGTTTACGGCTCACATTGAGCCAGTAAAACATTTAAATTATTGGGAACGCCTGCAAGTCTTGAACATGTACTCATTGGAGCGGAGGAGAGACAGATACATGATAATATATATCTGAAAGTACTCGAGGGCCTGGTCCCAAATCTGCACACTACCATAATAACATACTGGAGTGAGAGATATAGGAGGAAGTGTAAAATAAACCCAGTGAGGAGCAGGGATGCTGCGGAGACAATAAGGGAACACTGTATTAACATCCGGGGTCCCAGACTATTCAACTTCTTACCAGAAGATATCCTGAAAACGGCTGGGACAAGTGTAGAAGCCTTCAAGAGGAAACTGGGCAAGTATCTTCACCAGGTGCCAGATCAACGGTAGGACAATGGCAGATTTCCATTGTTGAGGGAGAACCCCCTCGCGTCCAAATAAGATTGAAAAGACGCAAAAGGACCATAAGCGCTGTATAATGCAGATGTTGTAGCATACTGACATGAATATCATCAGGCCCAGCTGCCTATGACTGGCAAGCGGAAAGTGTGGACTCTAGTTCCAGGAGAGTGAAAGGAATATTATAGGGCTCCATTCCATTAGAAGAGAAATCCAAGGGCAATTGCTCCTTGGTAGACCTAGACGCGAGAAATGAAGGACAGAGGTGAAGCCCTTGGGAGACACGAACAAGATAGTTCCCGATTTCCGTGGCAACCTCTAGAGGTTCCGTAACACCAGCAACCCGCAAAACAGGAGCTGTTTCCAGAGCGTACTTGCCACACAGCTTCCGTACCTTCTTCCAAACCGCACACATAGGGAAAGTTGAGGTAATGGTAGACACATAGTCTTGCCAACAAGTGCGTTAAGCATTGCGTATGACGCGGCGAGCGGCTGCCCTTGCCCACTTAAAATCCAAGAGATGATCCGAGGTCCGATTATACTGATAATAGCCCCACACAGCGTGTTTCAAACGCACCACACAGGCACACGCAGGAGACCACCAAGGCACGCATGTCTGAGAATGTCTGCCTGAGGTTTGAGGAATAGAACTTGATGCCACAGTCAAAACTAAGGTGGAAAACTGGTGCACCAGCTCATCAATAGAAGACGAAGAAGGGTCCTCACAAAAAGCTGTAAGATGAGAGTATAAGTTCCAGTTCGCTGGTCCAAATTGCCAACGAGGGCTACGAGGCGGTCGGGAATACGTAGTAGAAGAAAGAAGAATAGGAAAGTGATCACTGTCGTGTAAATCCGGGAGAACAGACTAAGCATAATCAAGTGTGATTGACGAGGAGCAGATAGAAAGATCAATGCAAGAGAGAGACTGAGTGCGAGAGTCAAAATGGGTGGGAGCACCGTATTTAAAACATGAAGAGGATGAGAAATAAGAAGAGTCTCTAACTGATCACCACGAGAGTCACAGTGGAACCCTCCCCAAAGATGATAGTGAGCGTTAAAATCACCTAACAAGATGGGCAGCAGTAGAGAAGAGATCAAGAATGCAATATCCGAGATACAGAATGCACCGGAAGGGGAGAGATATAGAGAGCAAAGTGTATACCATCTGTGCAAATAAATACGGGCTGCAGTATAATGCAGCAGATAATGAACAAAGACCTGTTGATACGGTATACCAACGTGCACAAGAAGCGTGCTCTCATTAAATGAATCAACAGGAAAGGGATCAGAAGAATGCAACAGCACATAGCCTGAAATGGGATGAATAACACCTGAACGAAGTTTGGGCTCTTGTAACCCTACACATATTGGGGAAAACTGCGAGAGCAACACCTGGAGCTAGGGTGTTAGAAAGGAAAGGTGCTAGAGAGTTTGGGTGCTAGAGATGGAGGGGGCTAGAGAGGGAGGGTGCTAGAGAGTGAGGGTGCTAGAGAATGGGGTGCTAAAGAGGGAGTTCCCTAGAAAAGAAGGTTTCTAGAGAATAGAGGTGCTAAGGAGGGAGCGGGCTAGAATCGAAAGGTGCTTGAGAGGATGTGTGCTAGAGAAGGAGAGTGCTGGAGAGGGAGGGTGCCAGAGAGGAAGGGTGCTAGAGAGGAAGTGTGCTAGAGAAGGAGGGTGTTAGAAAAGAAGGGTGCTAGATAGTGTGGGTGCTAGAGAGGGAGGGTACTAGAGAGAGAGAGGGTGCTAGAGAGGATAGGTGCTACAGAGGAATAGTGCTAGAGAGTGAGTGAGTGAGGGTGCTAGAAACGGAGGGTACTAGTTTGGAATATTGCTAGAAAGAATGGGTGCGTGAGAGGGAGTGTACTAGAGAGGAATACTGCTGGAGATGGAGGATGCTAGAGAGAAATACTACTAGAGAGATAGGTTGCTAGAGAGGGAGGGTACTAGAGAGGTAGGGTGCTAGAGAGGGAGGGTGCTAGAGAGGGAGGGTGCTAGAGAGGGAGGGTGCTAGAGAGGAACGGTGCTATAGGGAGGGTGCTAGAGAGGGAGAGGGCTAGAGAGGAAGGGTGCTAGAGAAGGAGGGTACTAGAGAGGAATACTGCTAGAGAGTGTGGGTGCTAGATAGGGAGGGTGCTAGAGAGAAAGGGTACTAGATAGGATGGGTGCTAGAGAATGGGGTGCTAAGGAGAGAGGGCCCTAGAAAGGAAGGGAGCTAGAGAATGGGGGAGCTAAGGAAGGTACTGGAGATGATGGGTTCTAGAGAAGGAAGGTGCTAGAGAGGAAGGGTGCAAGAAGAAGAGTGCTAGAGAAGGAGGGTGTTAGAAAGAAGGGTGCTAGATAAGGAGGGTGTTAGAAAGAAGGGTGCTAGAGAAGGAGGGTGTTAGAAAGAAGGGTGCTAGAGAGACTTGGTGCTAGAGAGTGAGGGTGCTAGAGAGGGAGGGTGCTAGAGAGGAAGGTGCTAGAGAGAGGGTGCTAGAGAGGGAAGGTGCTTGAAACGGAGAGTGCCAGAGACTAAGGAGCTAGAGCGGAAGGGTACTGGAGAGGAATACTGCTAGAGAGGATAGGTGCTATAGGTGGAGGCTTCTAGAGAGGAAGGGTGCTAGAGAAGATTAGGTCTAGAGAGGGAGTGTGCTATAAAGGATGGGTGCTAGAGAGGGAAGGTGCTAGACAGAAAGGATGCTAAAGAGGGAGGGTGATAGTCATAAAGGGTGGTAAGGAGGTAGGGTGCTAGTTAGGGAAGGGCCTAGGGAAGGAGCGTGCTAGTTAGGGAAAGTGCTAGAAAGGAATAGGGCTAGACATGAATACTGCTAGAGAGGGATGGTGCTAGAGAAAAAGGGTACTAGAGAGGGAGGGTGCTAGAGAGGAATACTGCTAGAGAGGAAAGATGCTTGAAAGGATTAGTGCTAGAGACGAAGGGTGCTAGAGAGGAAGAGTGCTGGAAAGGGTGCTAGAGAGGGAGGGTTTTAGAGAGGGAGAGTGCTAGATAGGGAGAGTGCTAGAGAGGGTGCTAGAGAGGATGATAGATAGGGAGAGTGCTAGAGAGGAAAGGTGCTAGAGAGGAAGAGTGCTAGAGAAGAAGGGTGCTAGACAGGGAGGGTGTTAGACAAGGAGGGTGCTAGAGATGAAGGGTGCTAAAGATGGAGGGTGCTAGAGAGGGAAGGTTCTAGAGAGGAAGGGTGCTAGATAGGAAGAGTGCTAGAGAGGAAGGGTGCTAGTGAGGGTGCTATAGGGGAGGGTGCTAGATAGGGAGAGCGGTAAATAGGAAAGGTGCTAGAGAGGAAGGGTGCTAGAGAGGTAAGGTGCTAGAGAGGAAGGGTGCTAGATAAGGAGGGTGCAAGAAAGGGATGGTACTAAAGAGGGAAGGTTCTAGATAGGAAGGGTGCTAGACAGGAAGGGTGCTAGAGAGGAAGGGTGCTAGAGAGGAAAAGTGCTAGACTGGGGTGCTAAAAGGAAGGGTGCTAGAGAGGGTGATAGAGAAGGAGGGTCCTAGAGAGGAGGGTGCTAGAGAGGAAAGGTGCTAGAGAGGAAGGGTGCTAGAGAGGAAGGGTGCTTGATGGATGGGTGGTAGGGGAGGAAGGGTGCTATAGGGGAGGGTGCTAGAGAGGATGCTATATAGGGAGAATTCTAGAGAGCAAAGGTGCTGGAGAGGAAAAGTGCTAGAGAGGAAGGGTGCTTGAGAGGATGGGTGCTAGAGAGGGAGAGTGCTAGAAAGAGAGGGTGCTACGGAAGGAAGGTGCTAGATAGGGAAGGTGCTATACAGGGAGAGTGCAAAATAGGAATGGTGGTAGAGAGGGAGGGTGCTAGAGAGGGTGCTATATAGAGAGAGTGCTAGAGAGGAAAGATGCAATAGAGGATGGGTGCTGAAGAAGGAGGGTGATAGAAAGGGAGGGTGCTAGGGAGGGAAGGTGCTAGAGAGAAAAGGTGCTAGACAGGGAGGGTGCTAGAGAGAAAGGGTGCTAGACAGGGAGGTTGCTAGAGAGGGAGGGTGCTAGAGAGGGAGGAGCTATAGAGAAAGGGTGCTAGACAGCGAGGGTGCTAGAGAGGGGGAGTGCTAGAGAGAAAGGGTGCTATAGAAGGAGAGCGCTAGAGTGGGAGGGTGCTAGAGAGGGAGGGATTTAGAGAAGGAGGGTGCATGGGAGGGAAGGTGCTAGAGAGAGAAAGTGCTAGAAAGGAAGAGTGCTAAAGAGGAAGAGTGCTAGATAGGGAGGGTGCTAAAGATGGAGGGTGCTATAGAGAAAGGGTGCTAGAGAGGGAGGGTGCTAGAGATTGAAGGTGTTAGAGATAAAGGGAGCTAGATAGGGAGAGTGCTAGAGAGGAAGGGTGCTAGAGAGGAAGGGTGCTAGAGAGGAAGGGTGCTAGAAAGGAAGGGTGCTAGAGAGGGAGGGTGCTAGAGATTGAAGGTGTTAGAGAAAAAGTGTGCTAGAGAGGGAGGGTGCTAGAGTGGGAAGGTACTAGATAGGAAGAGTGCTAGAGAGGAAGGGTGCTAGACAGGGAGGGGGTTAGAGAAAGAGGGTGCTATAGAGAAAGGGTGCTATAGAGGGATGGTGCTAGAGAGGGAGAGTGGTAGAGAGGAAGGGTGCTTGATGGATGGGTGGTAGAGAGGAAGGGTGCTATAGGGGGAGGGTGCTAGAGAGGATGCTATATAGGGAGAATTCTAGAGAGCAAAGGTGCTGGAGAGGAAAAGTGCTAGAGAGGAAGGGTGCTTGAGAGGATGGGTGCTAGAGAGGGAGAGTGCTAGAAAGAGAGGGTGCTACGGAAGGAAGGTGCTAGATAGGGAAGGTGCTAGATAGGAAGAGTGCTAGAGTGGAAAGGTGCTAGACAGGGAGTGTGTTAGAGATGGAGGGTGCTACTGAGGGAGGGCGCAATTTAGGGAGAGTGCTAGACAGGTAGGGTGCTAGAGAGGGAGGGTGCTAGAAGAAAGGGAGTGTGCTAGAGAGGGATGGTGCTAGAGAGGAAGGGTGCTAGAGAAGGAGGGTGCTAGAGAGGGAGGGGGCTAGAGAGCGAGGGTGCTATAGAGATAGGGTGCTAGACTAGAGAGGGATGGTGCTAGAGAGGGAAGGTGTTAGAGAAAGAGGGTTCTAGAGAGTGAGGGTACTAGAGAGTGAAGGTGCTAGATAAGGACAGTGCTAGAGAGGGAGGGTGCTTGATAGGAAGATTGCTGTAGAGGGAATGTGTTAAAGAAGAAGGGTGCTAGATAGGGAGAGTGCTAGAGGGGAGTGTGCTAGAGAGGGAGGGTGCTAGAGAGGAAGGGTGCTAGAGAGGAAGGGTGCTAGAGAGGAAGGTTGCTAGAGAGGAAGGGTGCTAGAGAGGAAGGGTACTAGAGAGGGAGGGTGCTAGAGAGAAAGGGTGCTAGAGAGGAAGGGTACTAGAGAGGAAGGGTGCTAGAAAGGAAAGGTGTTAGAGTGGAAGGGTACTAGAGGGGCAGGGTACTAGAGAGTAGGGTGCTAGAGAGGAAGGGTGCTAGAGAGGGAGGGTGCTAGAGAGGGAGGGTGCTAGAGTGGAAGGGTGCTAGAGAGGAAGGGTGCTAGAGAGGGAGGGTGCTAGAGAGGGAGGGTGCAAGAGGGAGGGTGCTAGAGAGGGAGGGTGCTAGAGTGGAAGGGTGCTAGAGAGGAATGGTGCTAGAGAGGGAGGGTGCTAGAGAGGGAGGGTGCAAGAGAGGGAGGGTGCTAGAGAGGAAGAGCGAGAGAGAGACCGACAGAGAGACAGACAGAGACTGACAGAGAGACAGACAGAGATACAGAGAGACAGACAGAGATACAGATAGACAGACAGAGATACAGATAGACATACAGAGAGACAGACAGAGATACAGATAGACATACAGAGAGACAGACAGAGAGACAGACAGAGAGACATACAGAGAGACAGAGGGACAGAGAGACAGAGCAGTATATAAGAACATTTTCAAAACAATGTTCACTATCAGGTGAAATATCTCTCGCAGGTATTTAATTAATGTGGGTTTTTTTCAGTCACTTTAATATGCTTGCTCACAATTATTATTATAATCATGTTTAGTATTACATAAGAATCTGCAGGATTATTACCAGAAAAATATTTTTGATTAAAGAGTATGTTGAATAATTTCATACATAATGAAATTTCGAATCTGTATTAATCAGAAAGTGCTCAAATACGATAGGAGAAAATTTTTGACAAAAAAAAAAAAACGTAAAAATTAAACACACACACACACACACACACACACACACTATATATATATATATATATATATATATATATATATATATATATATATATACATATATATATATATAGGATGGGGTCCACCTCTGGTGTCAATTGTGGGACCCATTGCCTCGGAGAAGTGGATAAAAAGACTTCAAGGAAGAATATTTAGATTTCTTTCTGAAGCCATTTGAATATTCCACTTCCCTACCACCCCATCTTTTTTTTTTTTTTTACAAAGTTTATTTCAAGACAAAATACAATGGGGAGTAAAACAACATAGATAACTCAGAGCTACATGTCAAATACTTCGTCCAACTCCCCGGCAGTGGGCGCGTGCCCAGAATACTGCAGGCATTTCCCTCTGGATCGCAACACTGAGTCTCTGAAAGAGGAAGCTGGTCGCCCTGTGGTCCTTGGTTTCTATGATGAGTTTTCCACCCAGCTCCTTGAGAAACTTTAGAGCACACTTGCCCCATGCTCCATGGGTCTCCGACCCTATTGGGATGAAGTTATAGCAAGAGGGAAGGTCTTCATATTTGCGGGTCTTCTGGGTCTCCCTGTGACTGGCAGCTCCACCCCTTCGGCTAAGGAGTGTGGCAGGTAGGTGTCTGCCAATGTGGCATATATATATATATATATATATATATATATATATATATATATATATATATATATATATATATATATATATATATATATATATATATAGAACCATTGAAAATACATGCAATATCCATATTGGGAATGTACCCTCTTACCCCTACCCCAAAAATAAAGTTTCCCAACTCTACGAAGCCCTCCAAGGCATTTATTTCTTTTTCCTCTCCTCTTCCCCTCTTACCCTTCCCTCTCCTCTCCCCTTCCCCTCTCCTCTCTTCTCCCTTCCCCTCTCCTACCCTCCTCTTCCCCTCTCCTCCCTTTCCCTCTCCTCTCCTCCCTTCCCTTCCCCTCTTCTAGCACCTAGCGACACACTCACCTGCAACACAACGTTGTATGCCCAGCACCTAGCAACACACTCACCTGCAATACAACGTTGTATGCCCAGCACCTAGCAACACACTCACCTGCAACACAACGTTGTATGCCCAGCACCTAGCAACACACTCACCTGCAACACAACGTTGTATGCCCAGCACCTAGCAACACACTCACCTGCAACAAAGCAGAAACCTGCTATGACTTATTGGGTATTGAGTTATGACGGATTTACTTTATGCGAAATGTGACAAAATTATTATTAATCTTATTATTATTATTATTATTATTATTATTATTATTATTATTATTATTATATGTTGGTAGATAAAAGATTGATGGGTAGACTTCAGGATGTACATGTCTATAGAGGGACCACAGATATATCAGATCACTTTTTAGCTGTAGCTACAGTGAGAGTAAAAGGTAGATGGGATATAAGGAAAATGGAAGAAGCAAGTAAGAGAGAGGTGAAGGTTTATAAACTAAAAGAGGAGGCAGTTAGGGTAAGATATAAACAACTATTGGAAGAAAGATGGGTTAGTGAGAGTATGGGTAATGAGATTGAAGATGTATGGGGTAGATTTAAGAATGTAGTGTTAGAGTGTTGAGCAGAAGTTTGTGGTTACAGGAAAGTGGGTGCGGGAGGGAAGAAGAGTAGTATCAGAGAAAAAGTTAGCATATGAGAGATTTTTACAAAGTAGAAGTAATGCAAGGAGGGAGGAGTATATGGAGAGAAAAACAGAGGTAAAGAGTGGTGAAGAAATCTAAAAGGAGAGCAAATGAGAGTGTGTGTGCAATGCTATCAACAAATTTGGTTGAAAATAAGAAAAAGTTCTGTAACGAATGGATATGTCAGTTAAGAATAGGAGAGGAGAGTTATTGTGGAGAGTCAGAGGTATCGGGAAGATGGAGGGAATATTCTGAGGAGCCGTTAAATGTTGATGAAGATAGGGAAGCTGTGATTTCGTGCAGTGGGGGAAGGAGGAATAACATGGGGGAAGTGCGTGGGACAGTGAGTAAAAAGAAAGCAGCTGGGATTGATCGGATAAAGACAGAAATGCTAAAGGCAGGTGGCGATATAATTTTGGAGTGGTTAGTGATTTTATTTAATAAATGAATGGAAGAGGGTAAGGTACCTAGGGATTGGCAGAGAGCATGCATAGTTCCATTGTATAATGGCAAAGGGGGGAAAAGAGAGTGTAAAAATTATAAGGGAATAAACCTGTTGAGTATACCAGGTAAAGTGTATGGTAGAGTTATTATTGAAAGAATTAAGAGTAAGACGGAGAGCAGGATAGCAGATGAACAAGGAGGCTTTAGGAAGGGTAGGGGGTGTAGATGAAGTGTTTACAGTGAAACATATAGGTGTATTTATAAAAGGGTAAAGAGGTTTTTGTTGCATTTATGGATTTAGGACAGGCATATCATACGGTGCAGAGGGGCCAGTGTAGCAGATGTTGCAAATGTATGGAATACTAGGTAGGTTACTGAAAGCAGTGAAGAGTTTTTATGCGGATAGTGAGGCTAAGGTTTGAGTATGTAGGAGAGAGGGAGATTATTTCCCAGTAAATGTAGTACTAAGACAAAGATGTGTTATGTCACCATGGTTGTTCAATATATTTATAGATAGGGTTGTAAGAGAAGTGAATGCTCGAGGGTTGACAAGAGGTGTGGGGTTAAAAAATTAAGAATCTAACACAAAGTGAGAGTTGTCACAGTTGCTTTTTGCTGGAGATTCTTAAAAAAAAGTTGCGAAGGTTGGTGAGCGAGTTCGGTAGGTAATGTAAAAGAAGGAAATTAAAAGTGAACATAGGAAAAAACAGGTAATGAAAGATTGGATATTAGAATGGAGGGAGGGAGTATGGAGGAGGTGAATGTATTCAGATATTTGGGAGTGGACATGTCAGCAGATGAGTCGATGACGGACGAGGTCAAACTGACGAGGAGAAAAAGGTGAGTGGTGCACTGAGGAGTCTGTGGAGACAAAGAAAGTTATCCATAGAAGCAAAGAGGGGAATGTATGAGAGTATAGCTATACCAACGCTCTTATATGGGGGCAATGTGCGGTTGTGAAGGTTCAGCAGCCCTATGAGACCCTCAAAGAGTATTTGATAAGGCTGGTTCCTCCTTATGGAAAAGAAAAGATAGAAGAATCAATAATAACATAATAAAATAAACACTTTTATTAATAAGCAAAATCAGTAAAGGATATAAAACACTTAAACATGAGATTAATCCTACTTGAAGCAAAAATGAAGAATGAAATATATATATATTTAGTGATTCAAAGCTAATATATACACAATGACGTAGTGGAGAATGGTGCCGTGCCGATGTTCTGGGCACGTAGCTCTGAATCGTGGTTTGGAACACCGCGCCGTTGTTGATGATGGGGGAAGGGTTCACTGATGGAAGTGACTGCTGAAACAGAAGACTGTTTACCCAACACGAGTAGAGATTCTGATAAACAGAAGTCGACTGTGATCCTCTGACCACCACAACACTTGTGAAGCAGTTGAGTCGCCAGTAAATTACCACCATGAAACGCTGGAGGAGTTATAACTGAGGGACGCGAGTGAAAAGGGGACCAGTGTAGGCAGAGATGTCAGAGTGACGTCTCAGAAATTGTAAAGATCTATGCTGCCCTACGTATCTCGCCTGTGCCCGATGACCCGAGCCGACAATCAAGGCTAAAATAAAGAAATACCAAATTACAAATCAGTCTAGAAATCACTCACATGATAGGAGTACATTATTATTATTATAATAAAAAAATAAGCGCTAAACCATTATAGGAGTACAGCTTTTTAAAAGAAATAGTGAGGCTTAAAAGATGACATGACAGGAATAATTTGGAGAATAAAACCCTAAATAAGAGTGAAGCTCTTATTGAAACTAACTTAACCCAAACATATAATAATTTATACAGGAGTGGAACGAATACTTACAGATTTGATGGGAGCCGCGAGTCAAGTGGCTGACCACCGGAACTGAACAAGCATACTGCCCAACAAACTACCACCACCATTCATTTATACTTCCACCACTCCTATCTAATGAACTTTTCCCTCCCAGCGGTGCAAATATAATGCAGAGAATCCGAAGTCTGGAAATTAGGAGTAGATACGGAGTTACTAAACGTATTATCCAGAGAGCTGAGGCGGGGTTGTTCAGGTAAGTAAGGAACGAAACAGAATGACTTGGAAAGGTTAAAGGGAGGGGGTACAGGTTTTGTGAGCGAGGGACTTGGACTTCCAGCAAGCATGCGTGTTAGATAGGAGCGAGTGGAGACAAATGGTTTTTATGACGACGTGCTGTTGGAGTGTGTTACAAAAAACGCAATATTTATTAAGCATAGACATCTCCAGAGAATACTAGAAGGTCCGTCCCTCTAGCATTCAGTCTGTTTCTGGGTTTTTGTAACAAGTAGTCAGTATTCTGAGCCAGTTATCCTTTACAATTTATCATAAGTTTAATAGGTACTTTAGGATTACAACTGATAGGATACTAACTAATCGATATAAAATTTGATAAGTTTATTAACAGTTAAAGTTGTCTAGGTGGACAATATCAAAATAAATTAATTTGATATAAGTTAGGATATAAGCTGCTACACTTCTCTCGTAGTACAGTTGTATAGTGCTGAAGGCACATTTTATGTCTTTATGGCTCTTAAGTACCGTCAGGTATGTTGTCAGCAATTATAAAAATAATACTAGTATATACAAGGGAGTGTGTGAGAATGTGTGTATGTGCTCCAAGTTGTTCGTTATGTCTCAATAAGACTCGACTTGACATTAACAGTGACTGACTAAACGTCCTCAAATAATTTAACTTTTGACCAACCAGGCAATCAGAACAGCTTGCTTGAACAATAAGGCGAACGATTCGCTGAACAATAATAATACAAACAGCAGCACAGCGTCAGGAACAAGGAGACAAAATAAAGACCCTAACTGGGAACCATCAGCAGATCCTCCATAAAAGGCATGAAACTCCCTTAATACTGAATCTAAGTTCAGCATAACCAAATCCCCGATTACGACAGTGTGCAGATGCCAGACAACTTAGTTCAGAAGCTATAGCTCAGGACCTGAGTTAACTTAGAGTGTCAGTGCGACACATAACCTCAGTAAAACGTCAAAAATCACACAGTCTAAAATATGTTCTGCAAACAGAGTTATACAGAGTTACGAGAAGTATGTTTAGTCTAACCACCGAAATCATACTCTACCAAACAGAGTCTAAATAACGAACAAACAACCAGAGATGAGAGATCTCTGGAGAGATGTAGAGAGATGTTGGTTCAGCGGTGACCAACAGAGGAGAGAGCGAACAAGGGAGGACAGTCTCCCATCTCAGGTGCGATCACGTGATTCTCCCGTGGACTGCTCCAAGACGGTGTGAAGTACAGCTTGACACTAACAAGCGAGTTGTAGTTAACAAGGTAGTTTGCCAATGCGGACAGCCACTCAACTCTCGAACAGTGAGCACAGTAGAGTAAATTGTTCCATCCTACCTAATGATATAGCTAAGTCAAATAATTATATAAAGCAAGATATTTTCAATTTAGCTAATATTGAAAATATCAGCAATATAAAATTATATGAAATATAATATACATGAAATATACCTTGGACCCCATTCAGGGGGTGCAATAGAGTGTGAGCAAAGTAAAATTTATGAAAGGATTCCAGGAAACTGGTTAGCCGAATTCGAGTCCTGGAAGTGGAAGGTACAGTGCCTGCACGCTGAAGAAGGGGTGTTGATATGCTACAGTTTTTTAACTGTAGTGTGAGTGCACTTCTGACAAGACAGTGACTGTGGAGAAATTTCTCCAGGAGGGGGGTATTGGCCCCCCTTCAGCCCTTTCAAGCCCTTTTCAACTGAGGGGCCCAGCTTTCAGAAAGGGCAGTGACGTCTTGTTTGCTTCCGCGTCAAGTAATTGGACACAGATGTTTACCAGTATGTACCAGTGTTAGTCACGCCACTTCCTTGTAAGATACGTCACGGCTGACCACTGTTGTAATTTGGATGGGTTAATGAGAGATGATTGATATCTTACAGCAGTAGGAAAATTAAGAAAATCCTACACCCACTCTAATACCATGTTAAAGATAACATACACAGTCGTCTAAGCCCAGACAGCAAGAAATCAGGCATTCTGCATTGCTTCCTGTAGAAGTTTGGCAAGCAAGGGAAACATACTTGATCGACACTTTCTTTATGTCGGGATGACGCCCAGGGGCACGCCGGACTAGAGAGGGGCGGAGGAGATTAGATTTCTTTTAATACTCCCAGAGGGAACATTAACGCCGGGATAACGGATAAAGAACTCTGTTCCGCGCGTTTTTTATGCATAAAAGACAATCCAAATTAGCAGTATATTACAGAGAAGTGTGCGCAGCTTCTTGTATTGACATTACTGCAAATAGACAAATATTGAAGAACGTAGTGACAATGCGAGTGTAACAAAGTTCCAGACTAGGACGTGTGACATTCCTCAGCGATACTTCTTCAATCAAGACACCAAATACCTGTCAAGAAGGTGCCTACAACACCTAAGCTCACGTTACAAAGAGCGAGGTAGGTTTGATCTTACTTGTCATGTAACGGACTGCGCAGTTTTTGTGTCACAAGGGGTTCAAATCTGTTAGGTGTGGGCTTTTTAGCCCAGCCCAGTGAGTATAGTATTGTTCAGTATTCATTTACTGAATGTATAATGCTATATGCTCCTCAGGGGCAATTATTCATATACTCACTTTATATTTACTTGTTCCTAACAGCTCTGTGGGGGTAGAACACACTGGGTCATATTGGGGGAACTTTCTGGCCGCAGCTGCAGAAAGTTGACCCAGTAACAAATATAAGTACATTGTTTCATGTGTTCTACCAATGTAAATTTACCACAGTGGCAGAATGAATGATGATGAAAGTGTTTCTTCTTTTGGGTCACCCTGACTTGGTGGGAAACAGCCGAAAATATATATATATATATATATTATATATATATATATATATATATATATATATATATATATATTTTATTTTATATATATATATATATATATATATTATATATATATATATATATATATATATATATATATATATATATATATATATATATATATATATATATATATATATATATATATATATATATATATATATATATATATATATATATATATATATATGGAAGAAATCACAATAAAACTTCTGATGGTAAATATGTAAGCATGCCACAGTAAAAAAAAATAAGATATAAAACCTGAGCGCATTCATATGTTTATACACACATGTGTTCAAAGAAATAGGAAGAAGTGGCAAGAGCAGCACATTCTTAATGTCAGACACTGAGGTGACACATCACTGCAAGTTGATCACTCGGAGCCTAGACTAAGGTGACACATCACTGCGAGTGGAGCACTCAGTCTTGGAATTGTTAGAGTGGAAGGTGAGTGGGGGGATATTCAAGTGTGTTTTGTTGGGGTGTACATGCCGGCGTGCAATGATCGTAGGGTTAAGGAGGATTTTGTTCGTAATGATTTAGTCTACGCCGGGGCCTTCATATGGTTACTATTGTAGCAGGTAATTGGAATTGTATAATTAGAGGGAAGGATGTCGAGCCTAGAGGGGCGGGATGTATGTTGGGTGCCTTAAGGGAGGTTTTGGGGGCAGTGGGGGTGGTGGATGTGGTACGGGGTGGGGGTGGAACGTGGAACACACCTTTGTACGGAGAGGATACGCGGCGCGGCTTGATCGGGTTTATGTAATGCGGGATATACAGGTGGGCAGTGTAACCTGTGTGGAGATGGGTTTTTCAGATCATAGAGGTGTTTTGGTTGAGTTAGGATGGGAGGGTGCAGTTAAGATTTATCCTAGTTATTGGAAATTAAATGAGCGTTTGCTGCAGGGTGAGGGACATCGTGAGGTTTTTGAGGAATGGTGGGGAAGATTGTGGGGTGGGGGTAATGGTATCGAGGATGTTGTGAAATGGTGGGATACACGAGCAAAGGTGGCAATAAGAGGATTTTACATGCGGATGGGGTCTGAGGATGGGAAGTTGAGGTATGGGAAGCAGAAGTATTTAGAGGAGCAGTTGCGGGAGTGTTATAAGGGGTGGGGGAGGTACCCGCAGGATGAGATCGATGAACTTCGGGGCCAATTAAGGGAGATTCAAAATGAAAATTTTCATTCCATTAGGGTTAGAGGGGGATTGGAGGATGTTTTATGGGGGGATAAACCCTCAGCTATGGTATTGCGTAAATTTCGGGAACGACGGAAGGGCATGACGATTATGTCCTTAACGGTGGACGAGGACTTAGATGGGTATAGGAGTGGCCAGGTGATACGTAACACTGAGGGCATGAGTAGCTATACAGATAGATGGTTTCAGAGAAAGTTGCAGAAGGGGTTATATAATCAGGAGGCATGTGGTTTCGTTTTAGGTAGCATCTTAGAGAGGATTAGTCAGGAGGACAGGAAAGGGTTGGAGGGACGTATTACTGAGGAAGAGGTATGGCAGGCGGTGCAGGGACAGAAACTTGGGAAGACACCGGGTTTGGACAGGATTTCGGGCGACTTCTATGTGACTCATTGGGAGGTTTTGCGAGAGGTATTGGTGAGGGTTTTCAATGGTATGAAGTCAATGGGAAGTATGAGTGAAGAGCAGCGAACAGGGATATTGGTTATAATACCCAAGGGCCGGGGTTGCGGGACATTAAAGGGATATAGAGCGATAACTTTACTCTGTGCTGACTATAAGATTTTTGCGCGTATTTTGGTGAATCGTATGAAGAAGGTATTAAATAATATTTTAGAGGGAGGGCAGTACGGAGTTCCTGGACGTAGTATGAGGGAGGGGCACCGTAGGATAAAAGGGTTTGTTGAAGGTAGGGAGGGGGGTCGTGGGGTTGGATTGGGAAACTGCCTATGACAGCGTGAATAGGGAGATGTTGCAGGGCATATTATTGAAACAGGGGTTTTGGGAGGAGGTAGTGGGGTGGGTGGGGACGCTTTATGGCAGGGCACAGGTGAGAGTGCAGGTGAACGGGAGGGTGGGGACCGTGGTGGGCATGGGACGGGGGCTGCTACAGGGGTGTTCCTTGTCGCAGCTCCTGTTCGCATGTCTGCAGGATCCCTTCTATAGATTGGTGCAGGAGGGTGTGAGAGAGGGGGGAGGGGACCCGGAATGTGCCCCAGGTATCGTCGGGTATGTTGATGACACCACTATCTTGGTGGGAAGCTTAGAGGGGCTGGGCACTGTTAATAAGATGATTGAGATTTTTGGGTTGGCTACTGGGATGAGAGCAAATAGGGCAAAATCGAAGTTGTTAGAGGTGGGAACTTGGGTGGGAGGGGTGTTGGGTCAGAGGTTTGGATGGAATACAGTGGATAGGATAAAAATTTGTGGTGTTGTTTTTTGTAATGTGCCGCAAGTTGCACGGGAGTTAAATTCTTCTGCGGTGATAGAGGCAGCTGTGGGTAGGATGGCAGGATGGAGCCCGGGGGAGATAACTCTTTTGCAAAGGGTCATTGTGGTAAATGCATTGGTTTACAGTAAGTTGTGGTTCGTAGCTGCGGTTTATCCTCTCATGGAGGAGGATATTCGGCGGCTGCAGAAGAGGGTTTTGCGTTTTATTTGGGGTTATGGAAGACATTGGTTGTGGGAGGGAGTGGTTATAACTAGGGTGGCGAGAGGAGGTATTGAAATGATACCTCTGAGGAGGCGATTGATGGGGATTTACGTGAGGCAGGAATTTTTGGCGAGGGGAGGGGTGAGAGTGGACAGGGTTATGAGGGAGAGCAGGCGGTGCTGGCATGGTAAGGATCTTCAGGTTTGTGAGGCACTCTTGCGACATCTCATAGTAGTCTCGGAACCGCGGAAAATGCGGGTTAAGGTGCTTGATAGGGTTGGAACTGGTGAGTTGGAGATACAGGGGGCAGCAGCTTATCCAAAGTATGATTGGGGGCTACGTGGTTTTGGTTAAAAAGGTTAAAATTGCCGGCCAGGGTGCGGGAAACGGGGTTTAGGTTTCTGCATTATATATTGGCATCCAGAGCTCAACTTTTCGTTATGGGTCTAATAAAGGACGGGCTCTGCCAGCGCTGTGGGATTTTGGAAACGGCTTTTCATGTTGTATATTTTTGCGAGGATTTGGCTAGGGTTCGAGAGTGGTTCGGTGGGATAATCAGGGAGGTGGGGGAAGGGGGGTTGTCTGTGTTGCGGGTTTTAAGTTTAGATGTTGCGGGTAGTCCTGAGGGTGTTAGGCGTGCGGTTATGTATCTGGTTTTGGATTAT
Organism: Cherax destructor; assembly: GCA_009830355.1. NCBI lineage: Eukaryota > Metazoa > Arthropoda > Malacostraca > Decapoda > Parastacidae > Cherax > Cherax destructor. The sequence goes on along the minus strand of WNWK01006272.1, from coordinate 20,387 downwards.
ATTTTTTTAACTTGGGGTATGAGGGAGGTTCGGGGCGAGGGGAGAATCCGGGCTCTTGCAGCACGGTTCTTTAGAACAAAATGCAGGAATCAAGGACTTTACGGTCAGGCATGGGAGCGGGGTTTTCGGTGGGGTATAGGCAGTTGACAATGGGGACTTTATTGGGGGGGGATGGGAATGGTAGGCAAAGGGTTGGTCTCCCGGGGGGAAGGGTTGGATTAGAGTATGTGTTGATTAGGAGGTATGCATGAGTATGTGAGGGGGGAGGGAGAGGGTGGGGGGGGGGTATGGGGCGTTTGGAGAATGTATCAGTGACCTTGACAGGGGGGGGGGAGGGAATGGTAGGAAGGTGTCAGGGGCAAGCAATGGGTGTTTGTCTGGCACAGGGGTACCTGGTAAGGTCTGGCATACGTAAGTGTATGTGAGGACTTATTTATGCATATAGATGTATACACCTGATGTTTCACCTATAATAGTTTGGTTATAGTCTGTTCTTTCCCGTTTATTATATTTATATAAAAAGGAAAAAAATCATGATTTTGCTTATATGTATTCATGTCATTCCCTCGGTATACTGATCACGTTGTACGTTTCAGTATACATTAATGTTCATAAATTATGTATATTAATGTTCAAGGTTGTGTACAGACGAAAGAATGGTCAATGTAGTTCGACATTTGTCATAAATGTTTCCCAATGTCAGTCACAATGAGGTAGTGAGGTGGTGAGAGTGTGGGTTTCAATGTTCACATTTGGTTATAATAATATACATTATTAAAAATATTTTATCAAACGTTTCCTCATGATGAATGTATTAGTAAAAGGTACTGTGTAGGTCTCTTTAGGGTAGGTGGGATTGTAGGGGGTCAAGTTTTTATGGATCTCCATTGTGTTATTACATACATAACGTGTATGTGCTTCTTTGGCAGTAAGTAACGTACGAGGTGCCTAAATATGTAAGTTATATATTGTTAAGTGCTTATTGTCAGAACTTTGCATTGTATGTTTTCCATAGTTTGCGGATGTTTGTACATTCGGTTGTAGGTTTGTATTTGCGATAACCTTATTTGTTATAAGGTGTCATATTGATGTGTGTATTTTGTATATTTCGTTTACATTAAATATTATAAAAAAAAAAAAATTCTCATGATTGTTATGGGAATAGGCACATTTAGTGTGCAGATTTCTTTTGGGGTATTTGAGGTTGAGGGGGGAGGGTCATGTTTTTATAGTTCTCGATTATGATATTAAATAAATTACGTGTTCTTACTGGCAGTTAGAATTGTTCATGATGCCAATGATATGTATCTTTATATTGTCTTGTGCTTTATCGTCAGTATGTTGCATTGTATTCGTGTTCTGGTGGTCTGGTGGCTAAAGCTCTCGCTTCACACGGCGAGGGCCTGGGTTCGATTCCCAGCCAGGGCAGAAACATTGGGCGTGTTTCTTTACACCTGTTGTCTATGTTCACCCATCAGTAAAATGGGTACCTGGGTGTTAGTCGACTGGTGTGAGTCGCATCCTGGGACACTGACCTAATCTGCCCGAAATGCTCAGCATAACAAGGGACTTTCTATATAGTAGTATGTCATTGATGTCAGCTAGGCGTGTATACCTTGTACATGTACTTGTAGTAAATAAAGATATTGTTATTGTTATTGTTATTGTATTCGGATGGCAAGTTTTTGTACTTGGAATTTTGAAGCCGAGATTCATGTGTGTTTATACACATGGGTGTTTGGTTGTATTATTGTAATATCCTGTACTGGTTATAAGGTCATATTGATTTCTGTGTATGTATAATGTCTGTTTTAAATAAAAAAAAAAAAAACATGTGTTCAAAGAAATAGGAAGAAGTGGCAAGAGCAGCACATTCTTAATGTCAGACACTGAGGTGACACATCACTGCGAGTGGATCACTCGGAGCCTAGACTAAGGTGACACATCACTGCGAGTGGATCACTCGGAGCCTAGACTAAGGTGACACATCACTGCGAGTGGAGCACTCGGAGCCTAGACTAAGGTCACACATCACTGCGAGTGGAGCACTCGGAGCCTAGACTAAGGTCACACATCACTGCGAGTGGAGCACTCGGAGCCTAGACTAAGGTGACACATCACTGCGAGTGGAGCACTCGGAGCCTAGACTAAGGTGACACATCACTGCGAGTGGATCACTCGGAGCCTAGACTAAGGTGACACATCACTGCGAGTGGAGCACTCGGAGCCTAGACTAAGGTGACACATCACTGCGAGTGGAGCACTCGGAGCCTAGACTAAGGTGACACATCACTGCGAGTGGATCACTCGGAGCCTAGACTAAGGTGACACATCACTGCGAGTGGAGCACTCGGAGCCTAGACTAAGGTGACACATCACTGCGAGTGGAGCACTCGGAGCCTAGACTAAGGTCACACATCACTGCGAGTGGAGCACTCGGAGCCTAGACTAAGGTCACACATCACTGCGAGTGGAGCACTCGGAGCCTAGACTAAGGTCACACATCACTGCGAGTGGAGCACTCGGAGCCTAGACTAAGGTCACACATCACTGCGAGTGGAGCACTCGGAGCCTAGACTAAGGTCACACATCACTGCGAGTGGAGCACTCGGAGCCTAGACTAAGGTGACACATCACTGCGAGTGGAGCACTCGGAGCCTAGACTAAGGTGACACATCACTGCGAGTGGAGCACTCAGTCTTGGTCATCACCACTGTCTTAGTTATCGTCACTGTCTTGGTCATCACCACTGTCTTAGTTATCGCCACTGGCTTGGTCATCACCACTGCCTTGGTCATCACTACTGTGTTGTCATCACCACTGTCTTAGTTATCGCCACTGTCTTGGTCATCGCCACTGCCTTGGTCATCACTACTATCTAGGTCATCACCACAGTCTTAGTCATCACCACAGTCTTAGTCATCACCACAGTCTTAGTCATCACCACTGTCTTGGTCATTCATTTAGGAAGTCGTTCCACCCCAAAAACAAATCCGACAGGAAGTCTTGTTTAGAGCTTAAGAACTCATCAATGAATCGGTTTTAATGTTTTTCGTGCGGGTTTAGTGTCTCTAGCAACTACTGGTGTGCGATAGTGTTTTAACTTGATGTTATGTAGACCCATGTGGGAGGACTGCTATACCCATGTGGGAGGACTGCTATACCCATGTTGGAGGACTGCTATACCCATGTGGGAGGACTGTTATGCCCATGTGGGAGGACTGCTATACCCATGTGGGAGGACTGCTATACCCATGTTGGAGGACTGCTATACCCATGTGGGAGGACTGTTATGCATATGTGGGAGGACTGCTATACCCATGTTGGAGGACTGCTATACCCATATGGGAGGACTGCTATACCCATGTTGGAGGACTGCTATGCCCATGTGGGAGGACTGCTATACCCATGTTGGAGGACTGCTATGCCCATGTGGGAGGACTTTCTATACCCATGTGAGAGGACTGCTATACCCATGTGAGAGGACAGCTATACCCATGTGGGAGGACTGCTATACCCATGTGGGAGGACTGCTATACCCATATGGGAAAGCTGCTATATTAGTGTGGGAGGACTGCTATACCCATGTTGGAGGACTGCTATACTCATGTGGCAGGACTGATATACCCATGTGAGAGGACTGCTATACCAATGTGGGAGAACTGCTATACCCATGTGGGAGGACTGCTGTACCCATGTGGGAGGACTGCTATTCCCATGTGGGAGGACTGTTATACCCATGTGGGAAGACTGCTGTACCCATGTAGGATGACTGCTATACCCATGTGGGAGGACTGCTATACCCATGTGGGAGGACTGCTATACCCATATGGGAAAGCTGCTATACTAATGTGGGAGGACTGCTATACTCATGTGGCAGGACTGCTATACCCATGTGAGAGGACTGCTATACCCATGTGGGAGTACAGCTGTACCCATGTGGGAGGACTGCTGTACCCATGTTGGAGGACTGCTATTCCCATGTGGGAGGACTGCTATACCCATGTGGGAAGACTGCTGTACCCATGTCGGATGACTGCTATACCCATGTAGGAGGACTGCTATACCCATGTGGGAGGACTGCTATACCCATGTGGGAGGACTGCTATACCCATATGGGAAAGCTGCTATACTAATGTGGGAGGACTGCTATACTCATGTGGCAGGACAGGTATACCCATGTGAGAGGACTGCTATACCCATGTGGGAGTACAGCTGTACCCATGTGGGAGGACTGCTATACCCATGTGGGAGGACTGCTATACCCCTGTGGGAGAACTGCTATACCCATGTGGGAGGACTGCTATACCCATGTGGGAAGACTGCTGTACCCATGTTGGAGGACTGCTATACCCATGTGGGAGGACTGCTATACCCATGTGGGAGAACTGCTATACCCATGTGGGAGGACTGCTGTCTCCTCAGTGTACTATTGTTCTTCTAAAATATATATTTGAGTGCAAATTCGGAGTACTGAGAGGAAAAACTTATGAAAACTCTTGGCTTGAATGTGAGGTTATGTTGGGAGAAGTCGTATTTTAGGCCATATTTATTGGTGGGTTTTCTGTGTAGTTTGTGTTGAAGAGTATCTTGGTCTCCGATCAGTAGGGCATCCACGGAGGGTAAAGAACCTGCTCTTCGGATATCAACTGTACTGAGGCTCAACTGAATGACACTGAAACGTCTGAAAACAATAATAAAGATATCCACAAGTCTGAGCTAAATGATGTGTCCTGCAATGATATCTTTAAAACGGTCTCTCTCTCCCTCTCTCTCTCTCTCTCTCTCTCTCTCTCTCTCTCTCTCTCTCGGAAGAGAGGAAGTGCACTGAGAGGTAACCTCATATCCATTAAAAAAAATTAGTCTGTAAAAACCAGCATTGTGGCCACAGTTGGACTCTTGCTACCTTCCCTAAGTTCAACAGAAATATACCTAGTTGGATTAATCTTGTTACTCCGGGATGTTCAAATGTTCAGCAAATTTAATTGCTAGTTCAAGGACTGTGATGGCGTGGGTTCAAGCCTCCGTGCGATGACTCGTCTAAAATATCATTATGATTTATCGATTTATTTATAACGGAAAAAGGTCAGTATTGGCTAAGGCTTCATTGGGAGTTGAAGGGACAGGTTTTGAACAAGACGTCTAATTTATTTACGAATTTCCGCATGGTTTACGGTGCACTAATGGCACAGATTAGGAATTTGCGTGACCGCAAATTCCTAATCTGTAGCGAGCTACTGCCAGCATCGGCAGTGTGTATTCAGCAGGAGTCGAGTGCGAATCAAGTAAACTGAATGTGTACTCAGTAGCTGTAGCACTAGCAGTGAGTGTCAGATACTAACATCAGTCAGTAAATGCTCAACAGGGTATAATCAATTACTCAGTGGAAGCAGCACTCAGCACTCGAGTCAGTCAGCACCAGCAGCAGTCATCAGAACAGCAGTGACGTATAGCAACACAGTAGTGACGCTCAGCAACACAGTAGCAGTGACGTACAACAACACAGCAGCAGTGATATACAACACAGCAGCAGTGACGTACAGCAACACATCAGCAGTGACGTACAGCAACACAGCAGCAGTGACGCACAGCAACACATCAGCAGTGACGTACAGCAACACATCAGCAGTGACGTACAGCAAACACAGCAACAGTGACGTACAGCAACACATCAACAGTGACGCAGAGCAACACAGCAACAGTGACGCACAGCATCACAGCAGCAGTGACGTACAGCAACACAGCATCAGTGACGTACAGCAATACAGCAGCAGTGACGTACAGCAACACAGCAGCAGTAACGCACAGCAACACAGCAGCAGTGACGTACAGCAACACAGCAGCAGTAACGCACCGCAACACAGCAGCAGTGACATACAGCAACACAGCAGCAGTAACGCACAGCAACACTGCAGCAGTGACGTACAGCAACATAGCAGCAGTGACGTACATCAACACAACAGTGACGCTCAGCAACACAGCAGCAGTGACGTACAGCAATACAGCAGCAGTGACGTACAGCAACACAGCAGCAGTGACGTACAGCAACACAGCAGCAGTGACATACATCAACACAGCAGCAGTAACGCACCGCAACACATCAGCAGTGGCATATAGCAACACATGCAGCCAAGTGTTAGAGGAAGCAGCAGTTTCCACTTCCTTACCTCCCTTACAACAAGGAAACACTGTGTGGTGGTAACTTGCCAGGTAGTGGGGGTTGTCTGCCATTACCATAAAGGGAATCGGTCCTAACTGGGAAGGGTCCGGGTTATGACGTGCTGAACACAGACATGGAAGGCAAGGAAATTCCACGTTCCCCTTGATTGCTGCTAACTAATGTTCACGTCTTATGCAGTCCATTGCACAGGAAAGAGTCATCAGTATTTTGTAGTCTGTCCAAACTTTAACGGAACTGTTTGCAAACCACTGCCAACAGTGACGATGACTCCTGCTCCACCAATACTTTTATAGCATACCGGAAAAAAACTTTGTGATTAATCACATTTACGTCTAGCAGCTGACTGCACTTCTCTAGTCATCATAACTGACGACCATAGAGGTGCAGGTCGATGGAAGGACGTCAGGAGAGTGAGGCTTAGAGGCCTGTGGACCAGCCAACCTAAAGACCAAAGACCATCCAACTGCTGGACCGTAAGTGTTAAAGATGTGACATACTCAAACAATTCCCGTTGTTGCATTAATCATAACATGGTCACCACCTGGGTATCTCTACTGGAGAGACATATCGCCTGCTGAGTAGGCTTTTTTTTTTTTAAATAGAAGCATGGGAATGAGACTTCCATACTGGCTTACTCGAGATGGTGAGGCTCTCCAGTGGGACTATGACATGACTAAAGATGCCACATGTCAACAATGATACTGTAGATCATGTCTTCATCAGCAAAATTCTATGGATCAAACAAAGAATGCAACTTCAACCAAAACAATCAACTACTGAATTTATAAATCAATCACTCAACTAAAAAAGCAGTCAGTTAAAATTTCAATAAAATTTTCTATCAGCCAGTCAGTTGATCAGTCAACGAATTAATTTTTAAATCAATAAAATAATCAATCAGGTTTCAGTAAACTAATCACAGTCAGTTTTCAGTAAAGTAATAAATCACTTTACAATAAAGTATTCAATCAGTCAGTCTATCAGTTATCAATAAATATGTCAGTTAGTCAATCAGTCTGTCAACTAATCAACCAGTCATTCAAACAAATTATTATTCTCTCAGTGAGTTAATTAACCAAACAAATAATTGATTACCAGATCAATAAACCAAGTGATTGATAAACAAATTTAAAATACATTTATCAGTCACTCAATTTTCATTTAAGTCTTCTTCTTGGTTTCTTCTTTTCCTCTTTTATTTTTCTGCCTTTCCATTTTCTCTAATGTCTTGTTTTATTTCCCTTTCCTCTTCTACCCATGTTATTCTCTCCCTCACCCATTCCTCTTCTTACACCTCACAATACCGTCGCCTCGGCCTGCTATTCATCACTGTTTCTTCCCTCTATTCCCTCACAACACCGCCGTCACGACCTCCCACTCACCGTTAACCTCTCCTCCTTTGCTTCTCCCCTCTCCTCGATCTTCCCTCATTCCTCCCAGCCAAAGTTCCTCAGGGTGTATTGAGCCGTTGAAGGGAATAAATCGGTTTCCTCCATACACCATCTCGCGGCGAGACACAAAATCAATCGCAGCTCGTATAGGATCTTTGGTCAGAGTTGAGATAAGCAGCTAGCTATTTTTTTTCTTCTTCCGAGTGGACGTGTTTCCCTTGGCTGCAGGATTTATGTCAGAGAAGCAGGATGCTCGGCCACACAGGAGGGCATGATGAAATGTATTTTTATCTTCTTTTCGTGTTACTCGAAGGATTCCCGTCAGGCGCTGTCGAGCGTTACTTTAGAGAAGCGAAGGGATGCTGGAGATAACAATGGGTTGTATCTCGGGGTCTTGGTGGTGGCAACCTGTACTTCAGAGAAGCGTGTGAGTGATGCAGGTGTTCGGGGTCTTGGTGGTGGCAACCTGTACTTCAGAGAAGCGTGTGAGTGCTGCAGGTGTTCGGGGTCTTGGTATGGCAACCTACTTCAGAGCGTGAGTGATCAGGTGTTCGGGGTCTTGGTGGCAACCTTACTTCAGAGAAGCGTGTAGTGATGCAGGTGTTCGGGGTCTTGGTGGTGGCAACCTGTACTTCAGAGAAGCGTGTGAGTTATGCAGGTGTTCGGGGTCTTGGTGGTGGCAACCTGTACTTCAGAGAAGTGAGTATGCGTTCGGTCTGGTGGTGGCATGTAGGAGTGATGCAGGTGTTCGGGGTCTTGGTGGTGGCAACCTGTACTTCAGAGAAGCGTGTGAGTGATGCAGGTGTTCGGGGTCTTGGTGGTGGCAACCTGTACTTCAGAGAAGCGTGTGAGTGATGCAGGTGTTCGGGGTCTTGGTAGTGGCAACCTGTACTTCAGAGAAGCGTGTGAGTGATGCAGGTGTTCGGGGTCTTGGTAGTGGCAACCTGTACTTCAGAGAAGCGTGTGAGTGATGCAGGTGTTAAAGGGATAAAAGTATGAAATCTGTATCCCAGAGTCTTCCTGCTGCCAGCCTGTCCTCCCAATAGCAAATCAATTTTACAACACGTTACAGTGTATCAGCTTTAGTAAAGTTGCAACCGAGATCAACACTTATTTTTTCATGGACACGTTATGTTGAATTAGGTTAGGTTACAGGAAAAAAGTTAGTTTAGGTTAGAAAAAGATAGCCTTAGTTAGATTCGGTCTGGGTAGGTTGTGATACAAGATTAACTTAACCTATCTTAAATTAACCTGTATTTACATAGTGATAACCACGAATATTATCAGGAAATTATTTTAAAGACCATACTCAGTAATTAGAGGCTTTGGCAACATACAGATTGAAATATATTTAAAATTAAAACCTTTCTAAAATTTTCTCTTATTATTTTAAAGATATATTTTTTTCATTTATGTTAATGTAAAAATTAATATACATTTCTCCTTGGAGGAAGTGGAAAATAATTCTTCCTCCGTAAGCCATGCGTGTCGTAAAAGGCGACTAAAATGCCAAATTACTAAATTACTAAATTTACTAAATTACTAAATTTTAAAGAAAAACCTTTCGTCTCTCTTCTGCTGAAGAAGAATCCAGCTTAAAAGAAACAATGAACTATCGTAACTCAGTAAGTGATGATGATACTATGGATTATTGTCAAGGGTCATCTACAGCTCTTTTTTTTTTTTTTTTAGTTTTAATGAAAAATAATCCATTTAATAACTGTCAAACAGATTTCTAACTATTTTTATATAAGAATAATAATTCAGAGGATACTGTCTTGATTAAATAGGTCTCCCGAACATGCCCAGTATCCGTTTTTTTTAAGTGGTCAACAGTCACATATAAAAGTTTCCTAATGAAACGAAAAGTCTTCCTAATTATCATATTTAAGGATGTCTGTATTGATTGAACTTAGAATGAATTTATATGTAATGTAATGAATTTATATGAATTTATATGTATATGTAATGTCATTTTCATTTGTAAAAAATCACTTTAATCGTTTATCAGGCAGAAAGCCGTTTACGAAATAATTAAGCAACATCATTAGTAGGTAAGCTTAGTGGATTTGTTTACATTTCATCAATTTCCACCACGAATTATTCTTCCTTAGACCAGTGGGCTCCGGTGGCCAAAGCTCTAGCTTCACACGGCCAGTGTCTGGGTTCGATTCCCAGCCAGGGTAGAAACATTGGGGGTGTTTCTTTACACCTGTTTATGTTCACCCATCAGTAAAATGGGTACCTGGGTGTTAGTCGACTGGTGTGAGTCGCATCCTGGAACACTGACCTAATTTACCCGAAATGCTCAGCATAACAAGGGGCTTTCTATATAGTAGTATGTCATTGATGTCAGCTAGGCCTGTATACCTTGTACATGTACTTGTAGTAAATAAAGGTATTTTGTAACAGAATTTATTTTCCCAGAGGAATTTCGTTGATCCTTTCATAGGTAAGCAAATAAGCAAAGTTTTAGCGCCCTCAAAACATCCTCGTGAATGTGTATTTCAGACAGTAATTGGAAACAACAGCCTGAAGAGGGGAGGTTCCTTGACGCCGGTGAGGGACTCTAGATACAGTCAAGTGGACCTGCCTTCCCTTCCTTGGATCTAACCTGAATGCCTCTCATTTTCCCAAAAGGTGGTTGACCTACTGGTTTAGCGCTTATGAATATAATACTAAAAATAATATTAATGGTAATGCTACTACTACTGCTGCTACTACTACTATTAATAATAATAATGGTGGTGATAGAAATGATAATGATAATAATAATAATAATATTTATAATAGCGATAATGATAATAATAAAAACAATAAATAGCATTTATAATAACAAGAACAACAATACTGGAAATAACGGCTATAACATTAGGATGTTAGACAGAACATCCAGACTTGAGATTTAGAGATTAGTGAGTAGCGACACAGCAGTAATGTAATGTGCTTAACCAACTGGAAATTTTCGAAGTTTAAAATTTGGTGAGTTTGTAGGTTGTCTTTAGTGTTTGTGTAATGAAAGTGTCTTTAGCCTGTCAGAATAAGTTTGGTTAATACTTTCAGAAGTATGGATGGTGTTAGTGATGAGTCCAATACTCTAAGCAGAGACGGTTGTTCCTGTTTCCTAGATGGGTAGTTTAACACTGGGGAAGTTCAATAGATGACACTGTGTTGCGATGAATAGAACAGGTGTTGTTTGTGTTGCCTCGCTGGAAGGCACTTGTGTGTTCGCTCAATCTCCTGTTCAGGTTCCTAGAAGCTTAACCAACATAAAACTTGTTGATAAATTAGACACATATGCAACACTTGGGTATCTGTATTGAGGAAACGTTTCGCCCCACAGTGGCTTCATCAGTCCATACAAAGGAGAATCATGAAGAACAGGAGGAGTTTGAGGTGGTCAGTCCCTCAACCTTGAGTCGATGTTGTCAGTCTAATTTATCAACTTGTCGGTTCTCTGAACCATTCATCTACAAGAGTTTCTTAGGTTACTGTCTTCTTTTAAACTAAATCTTCTACTGTGATGGAGGCTACCATGGCAACCCTGATGTTGGCTTTAGTTAACAATCAGGAGATATTTCATTCTTGTTTTATTGTCGTGAAGAGATAATTAGCGTAGCAAGTCATCTTTATTGGTAGCTTTGCTGTATACCTAAAACTCAAGTTTAACCTCGTTCTTGCTTTTCAAGACGTCCATAATAGGTATCTGTCCGACTTTTCCTTCATCAACTGAAAATTCGATAGAAGGTTCTCCCGAGTTATTTTTTTAAGACAGATGAAGTTGTTGAAGCGTATTGTAGCAATATGGACGTGCCTCAGCCATGGTATCTCCCGCGGCATGTCACCTTCTAGCAATATGGACGTGCCTCAGCCATGGTATCTCCCGCGGCATGTCACCTTCTAGCAATATGGACGTGCCTCAGCCATGGTATCTCCCGGGGAATGTCACCTAACCTCTCACTCATCCAAGTACTCCATGAACTTGTTGACTTCGCTCAATGGTGAGCCCATGGTAATTCTAAATGACTGTTTGTACATAGAGCCCCAGAAATAGAAGAGTTCACACACAGCTCATTAGCGTAAAAGGGGTCTCTGGCAGCAAACGGGAGGTAAAGACCATCATGAATTTTTCAGCGAAGGTAAACAACGTGTGTAACAGGCACCTTGGTGAATAATGAAGTAACGTCAAAGCTGCAGAGTTTCTTGTTTCTAATGCGTGAGTCTTTTGTCCTTTTAATGAGATCCCACGAGTGTCTAAGAGGAGCCGGGCTGATGGTCCCCTGAAGTTGAGAGGTGATGTGCCAGAAGACTTGATACTTGGTGTGGAGCCCTGACCGTGCACAGGCTTGTAGAGCGCTCATGACATTGTTTGACTTCTGTAGTTTAGGTAGTTCATACATGTGTACGTCTCTCTTCTTCATTCTCCTGATGGAGCCACTATGCTACCCTGGAAGGATGGTAAGAAGATTGCCTGGGACTACACCTGTGCTGCCACATTGGCAGACATCTTCTTGCCATACTCCGAAGCTGAAGAGGGTGGAGCTGCCTTTTCCCTTGTTATAACTTCATCCCAATAGGGTCGGAGACCCTTGAAGCATGAAAGTGTGCTCTAAAGCTCCTCAAAGAGCTGGGTGAAAAACTCATCATAGAAACTAAGGATCACAGGGCAGCCAGCTTCCTTTTTCAGAAACTCAGTGTGGCAATCCAGAGGGGAAATGCCTGCAGCATTCTGGGCACGCGGCCCACCGCCGGGTAGCTGGACGAAGTATTCAAGATGTAGCTCTGAGATGTTATCTATGTTGTTCTACTCCCTATTGTATTTTTGTCAATGTATTTTGTCTTTAAATAAAGTCTACATAGAATATAGGAGGTAAAAGAAGAAATCAATATTCAAACAACTTCAGGGAGAACCTTGAGTTTTCCCTGAAGCAAGTTCATTCTTATCGCTGAGGATGAGGGTCCCCAGGACAGTTCCAGAGGTGGTACCTCCCTATATTTTAATAATAAATAAATAAATAAATAAATAAATAAATAAATAAATAAATAAATATTATAATAAATATTAAATAATAATAAAATAAATAATAAACAAATAAATAAATATATAAATATATATAATATATATATATATATATATATATATATATATATATATATATATATATATATATATATATATATATATATATATATAATATATATAAATATATTATATAATATATTATATATAAATATATATAATAATATAATATATATAATATATATATATATAATATATATATATATATATATATATATATATATATATATATATATATATATATATATATATATATATATATATATATATATATATATATATATACAGTGGACCCTCGGTTAACGAATACCCCGGAAATCGTGCAATTATGTAAGTATAATTTTGTAAGTTCTTGTGGAAGTGTATTTTTGGGGGTCTGAAATAGACTAACCTACGTGAAATTTTTCCTTAAGGGAGTAAATTCGTTCGGTAATGGCACTTGAGCAGACTTCAGGAGTGAAGTTTTTACGAAACTAGGGGGTCCACTGTATATATGTCGTGCCGATTAGGTAAAACTTGCGATTTTGGCTTAAATAGCAACGCTCACCTTGCCATATAAGACAATTGAAAATTTGTGTATGCAATAATTTCGCCAAAATCATTCTGAACATAACGAAAAAAATATATTTCATTGTGTTTGTTTATTATAAAATTAATGTTAACGTATCTAAAATATATTTATTTGGGTTAGGCTAAATTAAATTACGCTTGTTGTAATAAGGTTAGGTAGGTTTTCAAAGTTTCTCTTGGTACAAAATTATAAATTCTTACATTAACATAAATGAAAAAAATATATCTTTAAACGTATAAGAGAAAATTTTAGAAAGGACTAAATTTTAGATGAGTTCTTGCTAATTGACCAGTTTTACCTAATCGGCACGACATATATATATATATATATATATATATATATATATATATATATATATATATATATATATTTAATAGTCGTGCCGATTAGAGTAAACTTCGATTTTGCTTAAATAGCAATGCTCACTTGCCATATAAGACAAGTGAAAATTTGTGTATGCAATAATTTCGCAAAATCATTCTGAACATAACAAAAAAATATATTTCATTGTGTTTGTTTATTATTAAATTAATGTTAACGTATCTAAAATATATTTAGTTGGGTTAGGCTAAATTAAATTGCAGCTTGTTGTAATAAGGTTAGGTAGGTTTTCAAGTTTCTCTTGGTACAAAATTTAAATTTTTACATTAACGTAAATGAAAAAATATATCTTTAAACGTATAAGAAAAATTTTAGAAAGGACATAATTTTAAATGAGTTCTTGCTAATTGACCAGTTTTACCTAATCGCTACGACATATATATATATATATATTATATATATATATATATATATATATATATATATATATATATATATATATATATATATATATATATATATATATATATATATATTTTTTTAAGATAAAGAATCTAACACAAAGTGGGAATTGTCACAGTTGCTCTTTGTTGATGACATTGCTTTTGGGGGATTCTGAAGAGAAGTTGCAGAGGTTGGTGGATGAGTTTGGTAGGGTATGTAAAAGAAGGAAATTAAAAGTGAATATAGGAAAGAGTAAGGTGATGAGGATAACAAAAAAAAAATAGATAACGGAAGATTGGATATCAGATTGGAGGGAGAGAGTATGGAGGAGGTGAATGTGTTCAGATATTTGGAAGTGGATGTGTCAGCAGATAGGTATATGAAGGAGGCTTGCCTTATTCAACAAGAAGAGCGTTGCTATTTAAGCCAAAATCGCAAGTTCTACCTATTCAGAACAATCACCGTTAAAAAATAGTTTAATTCCAATTGTACTTCTCATCTCCAGCACTCGAGTCCGACTAAAAGGTTTTTCTGAATCCCTTCTTGAATGCCACCTTGCTCACCTCTCCAACAGCACGTCAAATCATAACCACTTGCCTCCACTCCTACCTACTATGCTCACACCAGCCTGTTGGATGTCCAAGCTCCTCGCATACAAAACTTCACTTACTCCCCACCTCCAACCTTTCCTTAGGCGACCCCAACTCGTCTTAACTTCATTACAGATTTAAACACCTTCCTAGTTATCCTAATTTATTACATCCTCTCAGAATGTCTACACAACCTGGACAACCCCTCTTCAGCCCTCTGAATAATATTTTTGGTAACCCAACACTTTCTCCTAATCTTTAAATTATGAATTCTCTGCACAATATTCACTCCACACAGTGCAATCAGATACGACATCTTCACTGCCTCTAGCCTACTCTTCCCTGCAACTTTTCAAACATATTCTTCACACCTATATAAGAGTGTTAGTCTCAATTTATTCGGGTACACAAATATACATACACAAACACACACACACACAAACACACACACAAACACACACACAAACACACCACACACACACACACAAACAGGACCCTGTACACTGTGTACGTTACGCCCATATTGGAGTTTGCAGCACCAGTTTGGAACCCACATCTAGCCAAGCACGTAAAGAAACTAGAGAAATTGCAAAGGTTTGCAACAAGACTAGTCCCGGAGCTAAGGGGTATGTTCTACGAGGAGAGGTTAAGGGAAATCGACCTGACGACACTGGAAGACAGGAGAGATAGGGGGGACATGATAGTGACATAAAATACTGAGAGGAATTGACAAGGTGGACAGAGACAGAATGTTCCAGAGATGGGACACAGCAACAAGGGTACACAGTTGGAAGTTGAAGACTCAGATGAATCACAGGGATGTTAGGAAGTATTTCTTCAGTCACAGAGTGGTCGGGAAGTTGAATAGTTTGGGAAGCGATGTAGAGGAGGCAAGTTCAATACATAGCTTCAAGAAGAGGTATGATAAAGCTCATTGCGCAGGTAGAGTGACCCAGTAGCGGCCAGTGAAGAGGAGGGACCAGGAGCTATGTCTCGACCCCTGCAATTACAACTAGGTGAGTCCACACACACACATCGACTCTCTGATATTCCTGTTCTAATACCATCAATGCATATAACAGTTCCTTAACGTTACCTAAGAACATGGTTGTTTATAAACATTCAAGAAGGCATTTGGTCTACACATTCAATGCTCTTCTTAATCTCTTCCAGCTCCTCTGCAATGCTACTTTCTCTCTTACGTCAATTTCTATCTTTCCCCTTTACCAAAAATATTCAACAGGTTTATTCTTTTTCACTACTTACACTTTCTCTTATTACCTTTTTCCATTACATGAAGAAACTGAGCTTCTCCTTTGTCAGTCCTTTTATACGTGTCTGTCAAGTACGTGTCTGTCAGGTACGTGTCTGTCAGGTACGTGTCTGTCAGGTACGTGTCTGTCAGGTACGTGTCTGTCAGGTACGTGTCTGTCAGGTATGTGTCTTGTCACAGGTTTTGTTACCAGTCCAGGATAGTTCCTTAGAGATATATTCTTACCATTTCACTCCTTTTTTTTTTTTTTGATCGATTTTTCGTGTTCAGTTGAATCTACGTTGTAGGATGATGTTTATAATCTACGTTGTAGGATGATGTTTATAATCTACGTTGTAGGATGATGTTTATAATCTACGTTGTAGGATGATGTTTATAATCTACGTTGTAGGATGATGTTTATAATCTACGTTGTAGGATGATGTTTATAATCTACGTTGTAGGATGATGTTTATAATCTACGTTGTAGGATGATGTTTATAATCTACGTTGTAGGATGATGTTTATAATCTACGTTGTAGGATGATGTTTATAATCTACGTTGTAGGATGATGTTTATAATCTACGTTGTAGGATGATGTTTATAATCTACGTTGTAGGATGATGTTTATAATCTACGTTGTAGGATGATGTTTATGAGAGAAAGGATATTCTCTGGTTTAATTTATTCCTATTCTACCTTATTAAGGTCACATAATTGAGCAATTACTAATATTATTTAGTAATTTGTGTGCAGATGTATAACTTAGTTATTATTGTTTGTATACAAGTATTCCTCAGTTTACTTTCCACGTTGAATAGATTGCCTAGATTGTTTACACTTATTTTTAAGGATATAATTGTTTTCCTCAAACATCTCACTTTAGGAACTTTCCACAGAACGGGTGGAGCTTCGAACCCATTTCATGCGCTAACACCCAAAGGCCGGTGTGCTATCCACTTGATCATACCGGCCTCATAAGACACACCCATCTAGGAATATTTCTGTACACCATAGGCAGGTATGGTCCAGTGGATAACATGCTGACCAGAGAGTTTCAGAACTCACTTGCCATATATCTTTATTTACTACCAGTACATGTACAAGGTGATATCAATGACATTCTACTATATAGAAAGCCCCTTGTTATGCTGAGCATTTCGGTATAATTAGGTCAGTTTTTGTCCCAGGATGCGATCCACACCAGTCGACTAACACCCAGGTACCCATTTTACACTGATGAGTAACAGGGACAGCAGGTGTCTTTTGGAAACACGTCCCTAATGTTTTTCAGCAATACCGGAGGAGATTCAAACCCAGGATCTCAGTGTGTGAGCTTAGTGAGCTAGCGATCGAGCTACGGGACACCCGTTGTGTGAGCTGTTTTCAATCATGTTACAACAGTTCAAGATTTTTGTTATACACGTATTTCTATTCTCCTTGCTGAGTCATGTTTATAATAACGTATGTATTGAAGTGCTAAACAGTCTTCATTTCTATATATTATTTGAATTAATTACAAGTAAAACTCATATAACAGCAAATAGGATGGTTATTAGGGAGGAAACCCAAGTTGACATCCTAGTAACACCTGCTACTAGGTACCTGTGACCAGACTGGCGGATCCGGATTGCACAAGGTCGTAATCCACCAATCCCTAGTTCCCACAGTCCTAAGGTTGATGCATCACCGCCCAAGTGCATCACCGCCCAAGTGCATCACCGCCCAAGTGCTGCTCATTTAGGTAGAGTGTAGCGTTAAACAATTAATGATGAAATACCTTGTCGTCTAAAATGGCGAAGACCATTTAGTAGTATGTTCATAAGTGCGTGACCTGCCTTCTCTACCAGGGCAATGTAAAAGGTCTTAACCCGATTTAATAGTATCCCATTACAACGGAGCAGTGCTAGAGAACATCTCTCGACTTCCTGATTAACTGTTCTCCTTCCGAGAAGGGTAATCGACACCTGCTGTTGATGGTCGATAACTTGGCACATTATTGTGGGTCCCGATTCCAAGCAACACCTCTCAAACAGTAGCCGAGGCGTTCCCCGAGCATGTCATCCAGTGTCAAATTTGTCTTCGTGTGCTCTTGCCCGTTTGGTATCCATCCAACTCCTGCGGCCACACACCACCCCGCCGGCAAGAAACTTGCCGAGTGTGAGAGCCGTAAGATTACTCGAAGTCCTATATGTAACACTCCACCCTATGGAAGTTCAGAAAGACCGCATAAGATCTGGAGAAATTATCAGGCCGAATCCTCATTTGAGGAAGCAGGGTTGAGACAG
Source organism: Cherax destructor (assembly GCA_009830355.1). Classification (NCBI taxonomy): domain Eukaryota; kingdom Metazoa; phylum Arthropoda; class Malacostraca; order Decapoda; family Parastacidae; genus Cherax; species Cherax destructor. Next base: position 2,268 of record WNWK01006272.1, on the reverse strand, counting down.
CGTAAAGATGTTTCTGTTTTTAATAACTCGACTTCCGCCCATGCTGTCACTACCGTTACAACAGACTTTATCTCCTTGTCCAGCATTCCTATGGTCACTGGACCAGACCAAGCATTCATTGTTGCAACACATTGTTGACCTCTTTGACTCTTACAGTGAGTGCAATAATTGTATTTTAACCGACATGGATGTCTATGTCCCAAAGATGTGCAATTAGTCTATGCTTGCATATCACAGTGTGAATACACTCATGAGTAAATTTGCATACATATTAATTGTGTCAGATTAAATGTATTTGGTGAGCATGCTGGCATTCCTTGCCTCAGTGTTGCAGCATAGTCTGATCCGCAAGGCTAAGCAACACAGCCCCTAGTGTCACGCAGCACACACTAGCAGACGCTACTTCTCCATAGTGTTACTGGTGTGTGAAGTGTTTCTCTCCCCTAGACGTGTGGAGAACCCTTGACGTCAGAGTCTTCCAAACACCTTGCACATAAGATCAATTTATGCTCCCCAGCAACACAAAAGACTTCAGCGCCGCAACATTTCCTTAAACGACCACTCTCGCCAGCATTGCTCAACACTTTTCACCTGAGTCGTCTCAGCTGATGGCTTCTTCACATCGTCAATCCTTGCAACGACCACTACGCTCACACATGTGCCAATAAGGTCGTCCCGGCCAACGCTCCTCACGCAGCGTCGTTCCTGCCAGCAATGACTACAACACCTGATGTTCCTTCCTATTGTGCTGTCCTGCCCTGCTATGTCGCACCATCCATAGCCGATGTTTTTGCCTTCAGTGCCACCCTGCCGATTTTTTGAGACGGGTCGTAGTCCCTCAATACCATACAATGCCACCCAACCTTTTTTCTGTCACAGTTAAGGAAAGCTTTTTTTTTATTTTCCCCCTTGAAAGTATGTAAATTTATTTGTGTCTCCCTTTGTAAAGGAACTGCACCTCGGTCAAGGCCCATGAGAGAGAAATTGCGTTTGTTGACACTTTCACAATCCAGTATCTTTAAGATTTAAATAAAAGTCTGCGTTCTTTGAGTCTTCCTCCAGATGTCTTGTTTCTTGGTGATGCTTTAGCTGCTCTTCTCTTCTCTATTCGTCTTGTTTTAATGCAATTTGGAGACCAAACCTGGGTGGCAGTACTCAATTTGCGGTCTAATAAGTGCGGTAAAGACGGTCAAAATGGTGTCTGGTGTTTTGAGCTCAATGTTTCTAGCTATGGAAAGTAACATAGTATTAGTTTTGCTGCTTCAAGTCAAGGATAGATGTCGATGCTTATCATTACTATCTAGTTTATTAGTCTTGTCTAGTTTCAGTTAGTTTGTTGCAAAACATTTTGTACTCATGTTTGAGACTATTATTAATAAAATACATTATTTTTCAATCCTTATTTTGATCCACATAATCCTTGAATTTACACATTTATATTCCCTCTTCTCCTTCCATAACTGGTCTTTCAACATTATTGTTACCCCTTCCTTAGCTCTAACTCTCTCAGATACTCCTGACTTAATCCCATTTATTTCTTCCCACTGAAACTCACCTACCCCCTTCAGCTTTGTTTTACTTAGGGCCAGGACATCTAATTTCTTTTCATTCATAACATCAGCAATCATCTCTTTCTTATCATCCGCACTACATCCACGCACATTCAAACATCCCAGTTTTATAAAAAAAATCTTCTCTTTTTTAGTAAATGTATACAGCCCATTGCTCCCGGAATTTTAGTCTCCTCATACGACACGCATGGCTTACGGAGGAAAGATTCTTTTCCACTTCCCCATGGCGAATAGAGGAAATAAAGAAGAACAAGAGCTATTAAGAAAAAAGAAAAAAAACCTTGATATGGGTATGTATATATATGCATGTGCATGCTGTATAGTGTGACCTAAGTGTAAGTAGAAGTAGCTAGATATACCTGTTATCCAGCGTGTTTATGAGACAGAAAATGGCACCAGCAATCCTACCATCATGTAAAACAGTTTCAGGTTTCTGTTTCACACTCCCTTGGCAGGACGGTAGTACCTCCCTGGGTGGTTGCTGTCTACCAACCTACTACCGCAGGAGGGTAGTACCTCCCTGGGTGGTTGCTGTCTACCAACCTACTACCACAGGACGGTAGTACCTCCCTGGGTGGTTGTTGTCTACCAACCTACTACCACAGGACGGTAGTACCTCCCTGGGTGGTTGCTGTCTACCAACCTACTACCACAGGACGGTAGTACCTCCCTGGGTGGTTGTTGTCTACCAAACTAC
>WNWK01006271.1:0-107968 GCA_009830355.1 Cherax destructor | reverse complement strand
CCCCTCCTTTGGAGAATTTTCTCCACAAAGGGGGCAGTTAGTGTACAGCAGTATTCCAGCCTAGAGAGAACAAGCGATTTGAAGAGAATACTTTGTTATGGTCTTTGAAGGCGAGATCCTCTGACATTATCACTCCCAGGTCCTTCACATTAGTTTTTTCGCTCTATTGTATGGTTAGAATTTGTTGTATACCCTAATACAGTTTTATTTTCCTGAAGATTTTCCATATCTGAGAAGTTGAAATTTCTCTTCATTGAACTTCATATTGTTTGGAGTGGCCCATTTGAAGATTTGGTTGATGTCCGCTTGGAGTCTTGCGGTGTCTTCGATGAAGGTCACTGTCATGGCAATTCAGGTGTCATCTGCAAAGGAAGACACGGAGCTATGACTTACATCTCTGTCTATGTCAGATATGAGGTTGAGAAATAGGATGGGAGTGAGTACTGTCCCTTGTGGAACAGAGCTTTTCTCCGTAGCTGCCTCGGACTTTACTGTTTACTATTACTCTTTGTGTTCTATTTGTTAGGAAATTATAGATCCATCTACCAAATTTTCCTGTTATTCCTTTATGAAACATTTTGTGCGCTATTACACCATGGTCACACTTGTTAAAGACTTTTGCAAAGGCTGTGTATACTACATCTGCATTTTGTTTATCCTCTATAGCATCCAGGACCTTGTCATAGTGGTCTAGTAGCTGGGAAAGGCAGGAGCGATCTGCTCTAAACCCGTGTTGCCCTGGGTTATGTAACTGATGGGTATCTAGGTGGTTGGCGATCTTGCTTCTTAGAACCCTTTCAAAGATTTCATGAAATGGGATGTTAGTGCTATCGGTCTGTAGTTCTTTGCAATTGTCTTACTGTCACCTTTGTGGATTGGGGCTATGTCTGTTGTTTTAGCAGCTGTGGGATGACCACTGTGTCCATGCTTCCTCTCCATAGAATGCTGAAGGCACGTGACAGGGTCTTCTTGCAGTTCTTGATGAACAGGGAGCTCCATGAGTCTGGACCTGGAACAGAGTGCATGGGCATGTCATTTATTGCCTTTTCAAAGTCTTGTGGTGTTAGGATAATATCAGTGATTTTTGAGATGACCAAATTTTGGATCTCATTCATAAAAAATTCATTTAGATTGTCGACCCTTAGTCTGGGCAGCGGCTCGCTGAAGACTTGAGTCGTATTGAGAGTTTAGTATTTCACTAATTTCTTGGCTATCATCTGTGTATGTCCCATCTCACCTAAGCAGGGGCCCAATACTGGATATTGTTTTTCCCTTATATTTGGCATAGGAGAAGAAGTATTTTGCCTTTTTTTCAATTTCTTTTATGGCTTTTAGTTCTTCCTGAGATTCTTGTCTCCTGTAAGATTCCTTAAGCTTAAGTTCAATATTTGCTATTTCACTGACCAGTGCCTCCCTTCGTATTTCAGATATATTGGCCCCTCTCAGCAGCTCTGTGATTCTTCGCCTTCGTCTATGTAGGGAGCGCTGCAACCAAAAATCATTGCCTTCTCTCCCATTTTTTTGAAATTCAGTTGTTTGTTGCACTTGTGGGATCATCTCTGATCAAAGGCACCATTCTGACTGTTGTAGAGTCATTTTTTATGCAAGACTGTTACGACCTGGAAGGTCAGACGAGACTGACTTTTCCAAAGAGAGGAACTCCTGAGTTATTCCTTTCTTCAGTAACTACCACATTAACAGGCACTGTGGTTACACTGGCATCCTCTGGTGGTGCCTCTGGCATAGATGACTCATTATTCTTAGTAGATAATTCTTGTGTGATACGTCATCAAAACCTTCCGATGGAGTCTAGTGCGGAGGCCGTCTCTGTTGGGGGCCACATGGACGTTGTGAAAACAGATTCATCCACATATTCAGGTGTAGTCACAGGTGTGATTGGTGGCAGATCAGTGGCTCCATGTGTGTTAGCAAGGGAGACTAGCTCCTCTGCAACTGGTGTAGCAGACGACAGTCTGGGGTCACCAGAAACACTAGTAGAGAGGCTTTCTGCAACTGGTGTAGCAGACGACAGTCTGGGGTCACCAGAAACACTAGTAGGAGGACTGGCTCTTCTGCAACTGGTGTAGCAGACGACAGTCTGGGGTCACCAGAAACACTAGTAGGAGGACTGGCTCTCCTATACTTTCTAGAGGTGGAGTCACAGGTATGACAGTGGTAGGCTGGCTGGCCTCATCCTGGGTTATTAACAGACTGTTGTCTGGTTTAGATCGAAGGTTGCCAGAGTTCAATTTGCAGCCCTACCTGGAGTCTACCTGGAGAGAATTCCAGGGGTCAACGCCCCCGCGGCCCGGTCTGTGACCAGGCCTCCTGTTGGACCAAAGCCTGATCAACCAGGCTGTTACTGCTGGCCGCACGCAGTCCAACGTACGAACCACAGCCCGGCTGATCAGGTACCGACTTGAGGTGCCTGTCCAGTGCCTGCTTGAAGACAGCCAGGGGCTTGTTGGTAATCCCCCTGATGTATGCTGGGAGGCAGTTGAACAATCTTGGGCCCCTGACACTTATTGTGTTGTCCCTCAACGTGCTAGTGGCACCCCTGCTCTTCATTGGGGGATGTTACATCGCCTGCCGAGTCTTTTTGCTTTCGTAGGGAGTGATTTTTGTGTGCAAGTTTGGTACTAAGCCCTCGAGAATTTTCCATGTGTATATAATAATGTATCTCTCCCGCCTGCGTTCTAGAGTACAGGTTTAGGAACTTCAAGCGTTCCCAGTAGTGGAGGTGGTTTATCGCACTTATGCGTGCGGTGAAGGTTCTCTGCCATTTTCAAGGTCAGCAATTTCACCCGCCTTGAAAGGTGCAGTTAGTGTGCAGCAATATTCCAGCCTAGATAGAACAAGCGATCTGTAAAGTGTCAACATGGGCTTGGCATCCCTGGTTTTGAAGGTTCTCATTATCCATCCTGTCATTTTTGAGCAGATGCAATTGCTACATTGTTATGGTCCTTGAAGGTGAGATCCTCTGACATGATCACTCCCAGGTCTTTGACATTAGTTTTTCGCTCTATTGTGTGGTTGGAATTAGTTTTGTACTCCGATGAGATTTTAATTTCTTCACGTTTTCCGTATCTGAGTAATTGAAATTTCTCATCATTGAACTTCATATTGTTTTCTGCAGCCCATTTAAAGATTTGGTTTATGTCTGCTTGGAGTCTTGCAGTATCTTCAACGGTGGACACTGTCATACAGATTCGGGTGTCATCTGCAAAGGAAGACACAGCATGTGGCTTATTTCCCTGTCAATGTCTGATATGAGGATGAGGAATAGGATGGGAGCAAGTACTGTGCCTTGTGGAACAGAGCTTTTCACAGTAGCTGCCTCAGACTTTACTCTGTTGACTACTACTCTTTGTGTTCTACATGTTAGGAAATTATAGATCCATCTACCAACTTTTCCTGTTATTCCTTTATCACGCATTTTGTGTGCTATTACACCATGGTCACACTTGTCAAAGGCTTTTGCAAAATCTGTGTATATAACATCTGCATTCTGTTTATCTTCTAGAGCATCCAGGACCTTGTCGTAGTGGTCCAGTAGTTGGGACAGACAGGAGCGGCCTGCTCTAAACCCATGCTGTCCTGGGTTGTGAATTGATGGGTATCAAGATGGGTGGCAATCTTGCTTCTTAGAACCCTTTCAAAGATTTTTATGATATGGGCGTTAACGCAATTGGTCTGTAGTTCTTTGCTATTGCTTTACTGCCCCTTTGTGGAGCGGGGCTATGTCTGTTGTTTTTAGTAGCTGCGGGACGATCCCAGTGTCCATGCTCCTCTCCAAGGATGTTAAAAGCATGTGATAGGGGCTTCTTGCAGTTCTTGATGAACACGGAGTTCCATGAGTCTGGGCCTGGAGCGGAGTGCATGGGCATGTCATTTATTGCCTTTTCGAAGTCATTTGGCGTCGTGGTGATGTCAGAAAGGCATGCGTCTGTCAAGTTCTGTGGCACTCTCATAAAAAAAATCATTTAGGTTTTCGATTTTCAGTCTGGTTAGTGGCTCGCTAAAGACTGAGTCATCTGGGATTTAAGTAACTCACTCATTTCCTTGCTGTCATCTGTGTAGGACCCATCCCGTTTAAGTAGGGGCCCAATACTGGTTGTTGTTCTCGACTTTGATTTTGCATATGAAAAGAAATACTTAGGGTTTCTTTCAATTTCATTTATGGCTTTTAGTTCTTCCCGTGTCTCTTGATTCCTCTAAGATTCCTTTAGTTTTAGTTCGATGTTTGTTATTTCTCTGACTAGTGTCTCCCTACGTATTTCAGAGATATTGGCCTCATGTAGCCGCTCCGTTATTCTTTGCCTTCGCCTGTATAGGGAGCGCCTCTCTCTTCTAGTTTCATCTTCTCTCCTTTTCCTTAAGGAATTTGCCTTGAGCAAACCTCAAGTACCACAGAGTTAATTTGTTCTAGACATAGGTTGGGATCCGTGATGCTTAGGCAATCTTCCCAGTTTATATCATTTAGGATTGGTTTACTTGGTCCCACCTTGAGTTTTTGTTATTGAAGTTGAATTTGGAGAAAGCTCCTCCGGCTGATCACATTTTGTTGATCTGGGGCTCCCCCATGCATGTCTGGACCTCTATTATGTTGTGATCTGAGTATATTGTTTTTGATATGATGACATTTCGTATCAGATCATCATTGTTGGTGAAGATGAGGTCCAGCGTATTCTCTAATCTTGTGGGCTCTACTATTTGCTGGTTTAAGGTGAACTTGGTGCAGAGATTTAAAAGTTCATGCATGTGTGAATTTTCATCTGAGCTGCCTCCTGGTGTTATCTCTGCTACCACATTGTTTGCAATGTTCCTCCATTTTAGGTGCCTGAGGTTGAAATCCCCCAGTAGCAAGATGTTGGGGGCAGGAGCTGGAAGATTTTCCAGACAGTGGTCAATTTTCAGAAGCTGTTCCTGGAATTGTTGGGACGTTGCATCCGGGGGCTTGTAGACAACCACGATAGCCTATACTTTTTATTGTTAATACATTCAAATTTTCGACCTTACCCAACGTGTCACGGCACATTGTGCATTCCTTAGTGACATGTCTCAGTCCACTTGTCACACCAAGAATTAAGTACTTCGCAACTTACTGCAATGAGGCCATATTACTGGCATTTTAATCACCTACACTGAGGGGCTGATATACTTCAATAGGATCAGCTCTCCTGCGTTTTTCACTGTCCTAGGAGGTAATTTTGAATATTATTCAAGTGTAATATAAATCTCATTGCAGGTACCCATGCCATTGTGATCCTCAGTGCCACCTGTACAATGATTGTTGTCATGATGCCCACACTCCACCACCCTCAACCACACCTAGCACCCTCAACCCTCACACTTCACCTGTAAGAGTTTCATGCCTTACAATTCTCATGTGAGTATAAATCTTACATAAAATAATCCTAAGTTGCTCTACATAGGTTAGACATACGAGTGAGATTGATGGTGGGCACAGTATCAATCTCAATCAAACCATACCACGGGTGGGGTTCGAACCCGCGGTCCCAGAGTCTCAAAACTCCAGACGTCGCGTAAGCCACTGGGCCAGCTAGCTTCAATAAGATCATCCAACTAGGTATATTTCTACACCATAGGAAGGTTAGCATAGGCACCACTGTGTCCACAAATGCAAGTTTTTACAGACGAATCTCCCGCTAGCATGACCGTCACGAACTCTAGCTCAAGTCCCCCTCAAATGTCACTCGTCAGTCCACAAAAGAAATGCTACAACGTATACTGCCAGGCTCATCATCTAAAGGGGACAAGAAGACACAGACCAGCCAGACCATGGGAAACAAAAGAGGGTAGCCATAACCTCTCCAGAAAAGGTTTTTTTTAGTGCCAGGAAGGAAAAAGGACTGGCAAGAAATGACAGAAATCTTACACATCTGGAGCAGAGGCACAGTCATTGGCCTCCACTCCAGAACAACAGATATTAATGCCAGCATATACCCCCCCCCCCGTAAATTCCATCAATATAACGACATTTATCTTTGTAAACATACAGGGTGTAAAGCCGTCAACAAACAATAAAATTACTTACATTTAGGACTGTTCACAGAGTCAAATGCATTGTTTGCAGCTTTCACAGAAACCCACATAAAGGATCATTTTGACAAAGAAAAATGGATCTCAGGTGATAATCTATTCGGGTAGGGGTTGGCTTGTATATCACAGAGTCGCTCATTTGCTCAGAACTACTAAACACCTCAGATGATGTAGTTGAAGTTTTGGCAGAAAAAAATAGAAAACCAAAACATAAGAACAAAAGAAAGGAGGAACACTGCAGCAGACCTGTTGGCCCATACTAGGCAGATCCTTCACAATCCATCCCACTAATAGAATATTTGCTCAACCCAATTTTCAGTGCTACCCAAGATAATTTGATAATTTGATAATTCTATTTACTCATGTGCAAATCCCACTCAAATCAAACCAAGCTCACTCATGAATTTATCCAACCTAAATTTGAAACTACCCAAGGTCCTAGCTTCAATAACCCTACTAGGCAGATTGTTCCATTCATCAACTACCCTATTTCCAAACCACTACTTTCCAATATCCTTTCTAAATCTAAACTTATCTAATTTGAATCCATTATTGTGGGTTCTCTCTTGGAGAGATATCCTCAAGACCTTATTTATATCCCTTTGTTAATACCCATTTTCCACTTGTATACCTCGATCATGTCTCCCCTCATTCTTCGTCTTACAAGTGAATGTAATTTAAGGGACTTCAATCTTCTCTCTTCATACGGAAGATTTGTAATGATATGAATTAATTTAGTCATTCTATGCTGAATTTATATCCATTCTGTAATATGGAGACCAGAACTGAGCTGCGTAATCTGTATGGCTAAGTTCTACGTTATTTAACTTATAAATGCTTGGGTTATGGACACTCCCGAGCTTCAGAACATTGCATTTATCTACATTGAACTGCATCTGCCACTTTTCTGACCAGGAATTGAGTTTGTCTAAATCCTCCTGAAGTTCCATGACATCTACGTTTGAATCAATTATCCTACCTATCTTCGTGTCATCGGGGAATTTGCTCATATCACTAGTAATGCCCTCATCAAGGTCATTGATATATATTATAAACAACAACGGGCCTAAGACTGATCCCTGTGGAACGCCACTTGTTACAAGTCCCCACTCGGATTTAACCCCATTTATGCACACTCTCTGCTTCCTATTGGTGAGCCATGACTCGATCCATGATAGCACTTTTCCCCAATGCCATGAGCTGCCACTTTCTTTAATAGTTTCTGGTGCGGTACTCTATCAAAAGCCTTACTAAAGTCTAAATAAACAATATCGAATTCTTTACTGAAGAGGGTTAATAAATTATTTAGACAGGAATGACCCCTCATGAATCCATGCTGAGTATCATTAATCAAATTATGTTTATCCAGATGGCTTCTTATAATATCAGTTATAACTGAGTCTAGTAATTTGCCTACAATTGAGGTCAGGCTTATTGGGCGGTAATTTGACGGTAGTGACTTGTCCCCTGCTTTAAAAATAGGAATTACATTAGCCATCTTCCACATATCAGACACTACACCTGTTTGAAGAGATAAATTAAAAATGTTAGATATTGGTTCACAGAGTTCCATTTTGCATTCCTTAAGAACCCTTGCAAAAAGCTCATCAGGACCCGGCGATTTATTTTGTTTCAGTCGGTCTTCTTGTTTCATAACCATTTCACTAGTGACTGTGATATTACATAATTTATCATTGTGGTGGTATACAAGCCTCCAGATGCAACTTCCCAGCAATTCCAGGAACAGCTTTTGAAAAATTGACCACTGTCTGGAAAATCTCCCAACTCCTGCCCCAAACATCTTGTACTGGGAGATTTCATTTTGAGACACCTAGAATGGAGGAGTATAGCAAACAATATTTTAGCAGAGATCACCCCAGGAGGCAGCTCAGATGAAAATTCACACACATACACGAGCTATTAAATCTCTGCACCAAACTCACTTTAAAGCTACTGGACCACTATGACAAGATCCTTGATGCTGTAGAGGATAAACAAAATACAGATGTAGTATACACAGACTTTGCGAAAGCCTTCGACAAATGTGACCATGGTGTAATAGCGCACAAAATGCGTGATACAGGAATAACAGGAAATGTTCATAGATGGATCTATGACTTCCTACCAAATAGAACACAAAGAGTAATAGTAAACAGAGTAAAGTCTGAGGCGCTACGGTGAAAAGCTCTGTTGTTCCACAAGGCACAGTACTCGCTCCCATCATATTCCTCATTCTCATATCTAACATAGACAAAGATGTAAGCCATAGCTTCGTGTCTTCCTTTGCGGATAACATCCGAATTGCCATGACAGTGACCTCCATTGAAGACACCACAAGACTCCAAGCGGACATCAAACAAATTTTTAAATGGGCCACTCAAAACAATATGAAGGTCAATGAAGAGAAATTTCAACTACTCAAATATGGAAAACGTGAGGAAATTAAAACTGTATCAGGGTATACAACAAATTCTAACCATAAAATAGAGCGAAAAAGTAATGTGAAAGACCTTGGAGTGATAATGTCAGAGGATCTCACCTTCAAATACCACAACAATGTATCTACGGCATCTGCTAGAAAAATGATAGGATGGATAATGAGAACTTTCAAAACTAGGGACGCCAAGCCCATGATGATTCTCTTCAAATCGCTTGTTCTCTCTAGGCTGGAATACTGCTGTACACTAACTGCCCCCTTCAAATCCTACCTCACTAATAGGTATCAGTATGTCACTATTAAAGACACATCCTCCACGACACTACCACTAGACACCGGAGTACCGCAGGGAAGTGTCCTTGGTCCCCTGCTCTTCCTCTTATACATCAATGATCTTCCCAATGTATCACAACACCTGAAACCAATACTCTTTGCTGACGACACAACTTATGTCATCTCCCACATAAACCTTGCCACGCTTAATACCATTGTTAACGACGAATTAATAAAAATATCAACATGGATGACAGCCAATAAACTTACACTCAACACTGATAAGACCTTCTATATTATGTTTGGCAACAGAACAGATGATCCACAATTAAACATTAAGATCAACACTACACCTATTGCTAAACATAACGAGGGCAAGTTCCTGGGCCTTCACCTTGACAGCAGCCTGAAATTCAGCACCCATATCCAACACATAACAAAGAAAGTGTCCAAAACTGTGGGATCCTCTCTAAGATACAGTATTATGTACCACAATCAGCCCTACTCACATATACTACTCACTCATCTATCCCTACCTCACATATGCCATTTGTGCATGGGGATCAACAGCAATTACCCACCTAAAGCCAATAATAACCCAACAAAAAGCCGCAGTAAGAATTATCACACAATCCAACGCTAGGCAGCACCCCCCCCTCTCTTCAAAGACCTAAACCTACTCACTGTTCAGAACATCCATACTTACTACTCTGCTATCTACATTTATAGAACCATTAATTCCAACTTTAACCCTGAGCTAAAACACTTTCTTGACAGTTGTGACAGGACCCATAGACATAATACCAGACATAAACATCTCTTTGACATTCCCCGTGTCCGACTAAATCTATACAAAAATTCAATGCGCATAAAAGGGCCTAAAATCTGGAACTCCCTGCCTGAAAACTCTAGAACTGCAGACACAACCTCCATTTTCAAAAGCACCGTTAAAAAACATCTTATCTCACTTACGCACCCAACTGGTAGCTAACCATACGAAAACTACTTTATCTTGCACATATCCACAGCAAAATACACTTATTGATATCTGTGATTCCCTTAATTTGCACATTACTAACCAAGCAAAATCACTTATTGATATCTCTGATTCTCCTTAATTTGCACAGTTCTAACCAAAATTCTAATACAACTATTGCTTCATAATTCTTAAGCTAATCATAAGTTTGCCTAAAACACTACAATATAGAAACTATATTATGCCAATACATCACCTTTATCATCAATATATAAAATAATTGCTAACTTCTTAAACTAATTGTTAATTTCCTTAAATGTTTAAATTCCAGTACCTAAATTTTGTAAACCTAGTTAATCACTACAATTACCTAAACTTACTATCTGTATAATCATTGTGTAGCTATTGAGTAAGACCTATCATAAGACTGCCTGAAAAGCCTAGGCATACCTAGGCATATTATTGGCCATCTTGTAATATCTACTTTACTAAATGAATAATTATAAGTACACCCCACCTTCTATATTACATGAAATAAAGAATTTGAATTGAATTTGAATTGAATTGAATTCAAGGCAGGCGAAATTGATGGCCTGGAGTGTGTGCAAAGAACTTTCACGGCACACATAAGTACGATAAGGCACCTAAATTACTGGGAACGGTTGAAGTCCCTTGATTTGTATTCCCTGGAAAATCCTAGAGGGATTAGTACCAAACTTGAACACGAAAATCACTCCCTATGAAAGCAAAAGACTCGACAGGAGATGCAACATTCCCCAATGAAAATCAGGGGCGTCACAAGTACACTGAGAGACAACACAATAAGTGTCAGGGACCCAAGACTGTTCAACTGCCTCCCAGCATACATAAGGGAGATTACCAATAGACCCCTGGCTGTCTTCAAGAAGGCACTGGACAGGCACCTAAAGTCAGTACCTGACCAGAAGGGCTATAGTTCGTACATCAGTTTGCGTGCAGCCAGCAGTAACAGCCTGGTTCATCAGACCCTGATCCACCACGAGGCCTGGTCACAGACCGGGCCGCGAGGGCGTTGACCCCCGAAACCCCCTCCAGGTATACACCAAGGATAGGCTCTTCTGTGGCCTCAAGTGCACGTTATTAGGTGAGCATGATTTAGTAGTTAGAGCACTAGCTTGCTAATTTTAGTAGTTAGAGCACTAGCTTGCTAATTTTAGTAGTTAGAGCACTAGCTTGCTAATTTTAGTAGTTAGAGCACTAGCTTGCTAATTTTAGTAGTTAGAGTAAGATTAGCTAGCTAATTTTAGCAGTTAGAGACACTAGCTTGCTAATTTTAGTAGTTAGAGCACTAGCTTGCTAATTTTAGTAGTTAGAGCACTAGCTTGCTAATTTTAGTAGTTAGAACATTAGCTTGCTAATTTTAGTTGTTAGAGCACTAGCTTGCTAATTTTAGTAGTTAGAGCACTAGCTTGCTAATTTTAGTAGTTAGAGCACTAGCTTGCTAATTTTAGTAGTTAGAGCACTAGCTTGCTAATTTTAGTAGTTAGAGCACTAGCTTGCTAATTTTAGTAGTTAGAGCACTAGCTTGCTAATTTTAGTAGTTAAGCACTAGCTTGCTAATTTTAGTAGTTAGAGCACTAGCTTGCTAATTTTAGCAGTTAGAGCACTAGCTTGCTAATTTTAGTAGTTAGAGCACTAGCGTGCTAATTTTAGTAGTTAGAGCACTAGCTTGCTAATTTTAGTAGTTAGAGCACTAGCTTGCTAATTTTAGTAGTTAGAGCACTAGCTTGCTAATTTTAGCAGTTAGAGCACTAGCTTGCTAATTTTAGTAGTTAGAGCACTAGCGTGCTAATTTTAGTAGTTAGAGCACTAGCGTGCTAATTTTAGTAGTTAAAGCACTAGCTTGCTAATTTTAGTAGTTAGAGCACTAGCTTGCTAATTTTAGTAGTTAGAGCACTAGCTTGCTAATTTTAGTAGTTAGAGCACTAGCTTGCTAATTTTAGTAGTTAGAGCACTAGCTTGCTAATTTTAGTAGTTAAAGCACTAGCTTGCTAATTTTAGTAGTTAGAGCACTAGCTTGCTAATTTTAGTAGTTAGAGCACTAGCTTGCTAATTTTAGCAGTTAGAGCACTAGCTTGCTAATTTTAGCAGTTAGAGCACTAGCTTGCTAATTTTAGCAGTTAGAGCACTAGCTTGCTAATTTTAGGGCTGGCTTGACATGGGTTTGAACCTCACAAAACAACTGAGTGAAATCGTATTACAGGACACGAAAATTGGTCTCAATAGCCAATGATCCCCTTAAGGTGCTTTCAGTTTGTTCGTTATTAATAAAACTGAAATACTGTGACTCTTTGGTTCGTGGCCTGGTAGGCAAAGCTCTCGTTTCAGACGCTGAGTGTCCTACCTGGAGTCTACCTGAGAGAATTCCAGGGGTCAACGCCCCGCGGCCCGGTCCGTGACCAGGCCTCTTGTTGGACCAGAGCCTGATCAACCAGGCTGTTACTGCTGGCCGCACGCAGTCCAACGTACGAACCACAGCCCGGCTGATCAGGTACCGACTTGAGGTGCCTGTCCAGTGCCTGCTTGAAGACAGCCAGGGGCTTGTTGGTAATCCCCTGATGTATGCTGGGAGGCAGTTGAACAATCTTGGGCCCTCACACTTATTGTGTTGTCCCTCAACGTGCTAGTGGTACCCCTGCTCTTCATTGGGGAATGTTACATCGCCTGCCGAGTCTTTTGCTTTCGTAGGGAGTGATTTTGTGTGCAAGTTTGGTACTAAGCCCTCGAGAATTTTCCATGTGTATATAATAATGTATCTCTCCCGCCTGCGTTCTAGAGAGTACAGGTTTAGGAACTTCAAGCGTTCCCAGTAGTTGAGGTGGTTTATCGCACTTATGCGTGCGGTGAAGGTTCTCTGCACATTTTCAAGGTCAGCAATTTCACCCGCCTTGAAAGGTGCAGTTAGTGTGCAGCAATATTCCAGCCTAGATAGAACAAGCGATCTGTAAAGTGTCACATGGGCTTGGCATCCCTGGTTTTGAAGGTTCTCATTATCCATCCTGTCATTTTTCGAGCAGATGCAATTGCTACATTGTTATGGTCCTTGAAGGTGAGATCCTCTGACATGAACACTCCCAGGTCTTTGACATTAGTTTTTCGCTCTATCCGGGTTCGATTCCTGTCAAGGGTAAAACACTGGGCGTGTTTCCTCACACTGGTTGCCTATGTTCACCCATCAGTAAAAATGGGTACCTGGGTGTTAATGAACTGGTGTGGGTCGCATCCTGGGACAAAACTGACCGAAATGCTCAGCATAACAAGGGGCTTTCTATATAGTAGTATGTCATTGATGTCAGCTATGGTCTGTATACCTTGTACATGTACTTGTAGTAAATAAAGATATTATATTATTTTATTCAACCTTTTTATAACTCAGACATGTTTAAATCATGTACTTTATGCAGATTACTTACTTCGCAGAGACATTCTATACAGTATTAATAACTGCATAATAACTGCATATTATTTTCTTTTGTTCTTATCTCTGTAGTCTAGTGAGTAACGTGTGTGTTCTCGTCAACAGATGACGTACATGGTGAGTCGGTGTCCAGAGGGAACAGAGAAGAACTTGGCAGCCAAGTGTAACCGCACTGCCCCTCCCACCTATCTTATGGACATTCCTGTCTTCTCCAATTCTTCGGGGATTACTTACAGTAATATCTTCTGCGCAAAATGTCACCGAGACTTCTCGGTCCAGAGATACAATTTTAGCCTCAGCTGTTCAATGAACCTGACTTCTACAACTCAGCTGGAAAACATGACGTATCATCCCGGGGAGCTCAAGTGGACCGTTTCATATACAATCGAAGAGGTTAAGGCTGGTGTGGTCATCGAAGAGGTTGAGACTGATGTGGTCATCGAAGAGGTTGAGGCTGATGTGGTCCGCAGGTCTGCACCTGTATTCTCAAATACTTTTCATTATGTGTCATGCTGGATAGATCTTCATTATCCTTCGAGTACGGATCGTTGGTGCGCTGAGGACCTGATTGATACTTGTATGTCGAACTGGACCTCGAAGGAAGATCAGCAGCGATGTTCTTCATATAATTATTACGTGGAAGTTTCTACTACTGTGTACAAAAACTGGGATTGTGCTGTGTGTAATGGACACTCAGAAAGTGAAATCAAATGTCTTTCCAAGGACCCGTTTCAGTATCTTATTCAGAGATTTGCTGCATCTCTAATTAGTCTCTTCATCATTGACGGTGAATGTGAGGACAATCAGGTGTGGAATATTTTGCACCACAGCTGTGAAGACGCCTTTTGTGGCTCCCTCTTCACTTTGGTCGATGGCAAATGTTTGAGGAACAACAAGACGACAGTTGAAGATCGTTCCTACCTCAACATATCCTGCTACACAAAAGATTTCAATCGTGACTACAGCGTAATGTTCCCTAACCAGAGTATCTACCTCAACCACACTGAACAGATATATGATTTAGGAGAGTATGAATTCAATAACTCATGGATAAGAGTGTGTAGGTCAGACAGCCATTGGACTCCATTTATGAACAAGCTGTCAGCTGCCCTTATCTCCATCTCGCTCATATGTATGTTCTTACACCTGGTCATTTTCGTGGCCCTTAACAATAGACGCAACATTCCCAGTATGAATCTCGCTTCCATGACTTTTTCTCTTTTTATCGCCGAATTTATATTTATGATTTTTTTTCACGTGAAGGATAACTATACCGCTTGCATCTTCATTGGTGTGCTCATTTATTATTTCTTAAGTGCATCATTTCTATGGATGAATGTCATGAGCATCGACATCTGCAGAACGTTTCTCTCAAGAACATACAAGTTGAAGTCTTGGACAACATTCATCCAGTATTCGATATATGCATGGTCGGTGCCGCTAGTTGGGTCTCTGACAGCTCTCTTCGTAGATCAGTTCTTCTCACATGACTTCCTTATATCACCTCAGTTTGGAACAAACGTATGCTGGTTCAACAACATATGGGGCCTAGCGGTGTTCTTCACGGCTCCCGGCCGGGCTTGTGTTCTTCATTAACATTATGTTATACACAGTGTCAGTGTACAACATTTACATGCAGATGAAGTCGGGAGAATTTGCCTCGTCCACTGTATGCAAGAACAGCGGCCAACAGCGAAGCGATAAGAAGAAACCCATATCAACTGATAACAGTATTGGAGAAAATGATTCACCAAGATGCGCTGAACGTATAAAAGAAAGAATTCAGAGGAGAATCCAAGCCCACAAGAAACAACGAGTGCGGCTGGTACTGTACTGCAAACTAGCCCTTATGATGGGCCTGACCTGGGGATTTTCTTTTATATCTATTCACACCAGACATGTTGTCTTTGATTATCTATTTATTATCTTTAATGGACTTCAAGGAACATTTATCTTCATTGCTTTTGACTGTAAGAAAAAACTGTGGAATGAAATTCGTCAGAAAATATCTAGCAAACGAACCTTTACAATGACAAGTTCGAGTACATCATCGGCCACGAAGTCCACAACACAAGGGACATCTTCAGGTAGTGGAACACTCCCTCCAGGTAGTGGCTATAGGTACCGCTGGTCATCTAGTCTCCGCCAGGATGGAAGACACAGGTACTCTGCGGTGTCTGATGACCCCAAGGAGTCGCACCTCTCCGACGACAAGAACGAGAGTGACGTTTAAAATACTGAAAACCATTTCTAAATGATTTAACAGATGATGGAAAAAAGTCAGTTAAGAAAGCCAAACATAAAAAAAGTTAATTAGGCTTAGATATATGGCTTCTGTAGCTGGAAGCTCTATGTTCAACAAGCTTTTATTGAGACAACTTTTCTCTCAGTTTAAAACTTGATCAAAGCTGATCGAAACTTGGCCCCGGCTTAAGCTTGCTCTGCTAATGTGTCTTAGTTTCACTACTATCGGCTGCATGCCACCTAGATGTAGCTGCAATCTATGTTAATTGTGATGTTGCAGTTAATTATTTTCACCTTTGAAACTATCAGTATTAGCTAACCTCAGTATACGATTACCTGAGTTCAACATAACTAATTATATTTAAAAATCAACATCTGCACTTTATTACATTGAGAGAAGGAACTCGTATTTGTAGGTTAGGTTAAGTAATGATTGTAAGAAAACAGAACAAGTGTTTCCTGAGCTTTTGGTCATCTGACTGAGGCCTTCCACTGGCTTACCCCTTTAGAAATTTTAATTTTAATTATAACTATTGTTAAATAGTAGTATGTATGTAGTTATCAATGCATACAACGACTAGCTGATTAGACTTGACTAGGTGTCCCGTAGGTCGATCGTTAGCGCACTCAGCACACACACTGAGGTCCGGAGTTCGAATCTCCTCCGGTACGGCTGGAAAACATTAGGATGTATTTCCATAAGACACCTGCTGTCCCTGTTTACCCATCAGTACAAAATGGGTACCTGGGTGTTAGTCGACTGGTGTGGGTCGCATCCTGGGACAAAACTGACCTAATTTGCAGGAAATGCTCAGCATAACAAGGGACTTTCTATATAGTAATATGTCATTGATGTCAGCTATGGTCTGTATACCTTGTACTTGTAGTAAATAAAAATATTATTATTATATTATTATTATTATTATAATTATTATTATTATTATTATTATTATTATTATTATTATTATTATTATTATTATTATTATTAAATTAAAGTACTCTAAATGCCGGGGTAAAACAATGATTTTTTTATAGAGGATTTCAGTCAGTGAGGAGTAGAAAAAAAGGGGACAAGAATCACATGAGATTTTGAAAAGTAAAGCCCATTTCTTAACCAATTTATTTTCATGACTAAATTACGTCTTACAAAATTAATCTCAAATCTACTAAATACAAATTAAGAAAAAAAAATTGAAGAGAAAAAGAGTCTTATATGTGATTACTATTTCTTATAGTTTTTTCAGATGTAAACTGAAGTACCGCTACCTTGGTGCCGGTGAATGGCCTCTTGATCCAAGGAAGTGCAGCTGCCCTTCCGTTCCTTCGTTCGAATCTGAATGAGTCTCACTCTTTAGGCGATGAATGACCCGCACAGGTTTAACGCCCCCTATATTATGCAGCCCATACCCATCCTGTGGGCGGTAGTCAAAAGATTACAGAAGTACATAATGGGTCCAGGAACTGGACCCCAGTGTTTTGATAGCTGAACAAGTTACAGCGGTAGTGAACTATTTACATGCTAATAATATCTGGTTACAGTCGTAATGAGTTATTTATACAGACATTAATTAGGTCACATACACAAAGGGGGCAAAAATCAGGGTATTTTTCCAGAATGGTTTGCAATATACCACTATATATACTTTAACATTTGAACATTTCTGAGCGAGTTGTCTCAGTTCATTATTTCAGTGAGAAATAAATTTGATTATAAGGCAACTAAGATACATTACTTACATTTTGTTGCACCTCTGAGGTATTTGGGAAATTTTGAGACACTCCAGGTCACCAGGAGAAGGTCTCCCTCCGACACCCACAACCCTCACAAACTCACACAAAACCGGGACCTAAAAAATTAACCATTACATTTAAGAAACCAGTAGTTCTGGTAAAAATTTGGTTAAAGTGGACTGTATGGGATTTTAAACTAAAGGAAAAACAAGATGGGGTCCACTGTATAATAATTCACACATAAATTGGTATAATTAAAGAATTTTATGTTATCACTAACCAAATTTTCTCTGGAGGTCGCTTGATGCAGCTGGCTCAGCCACACCACCTGCCTTACTATGTGGAACCTACACTCACCACTTAACTCAACATAAAAGACGGTTTACTTAGTTGTGGGTGCCGATGGTTCCTTATATCTCCCATTCATGGGCCAATTTTGAGGCCAATTCTCCATAAGCCTCGAAGAACACCGAATTTCTGGTGCAAATTACCATGTGGTCCCCACATATTATTCCAGCATAGCGCCCACCTATTTCACCCTGTATCCACTCTATTAGAGTGGTTTTCACACTTATTTTTTCTCAGTCCGCATTATTTTTGGTCGTCTGAGATCGTTCCAATTCAAATTAGCCTCGATGACAATTAATTATATTAGCCGGCATTCAGACTGGTCTTGCACTATTTTCCAGTATGGCGCACTTCCCAATTTTCTATTCTCACCACCCTATTATGGTGGTTTCGGCTTGACGAAGTGAGGCCGATATTCCCCATTAGGCCTCGGAAACGCTGAAGTCCTGGTGCAAATTTCCAACCAGTCCTTACACAATTAAATTCAACATGGCGTCTCCCTCCACATTCTCTCCAAGAGTCAAATCAGCATCATTTTAATATATTATTTTCATTGTTGAAATATACAGATTATAATCTCGGAAAATTATTCAAATTTTTTAACACTATCTACCTTGTTAATTTATCTCAGTATTTTATGTCTTATCATGTCCCCTCTATCCCTCTTGTCCTCCAGTGTCGTCAAGTCGATTTCCCTTAACCTCTCTTCGTAGGACATGCCCCTTAGCTCCAGGACTAGTCTTGTTGCAAACCTTTGCACTTTCTCTAATTTCTTGACATGCTTGACCAGGTGTGGGTTTCAAAATGGTGCTGTATACTCCAGTATGGGTCTGACGTACACGGTGTACAGTGTCTTGAACGATTCCTTACTGAGGTATCGGAACGCTATTCTTAGGTTTGCCAGGCGCCCGTATACTGCAGTATTTATGTGGCTGATGTGCGCCTCAGGAGATATGCTCGGTTTTCTATTCATCCCAAGATAAAGGTCCTTGAGTGAGGTTTGCAGTCTTTGGCCCTGTAGCTTGTACTCAGTCTGCGGTCTTCTTTGCCCTTCCCCAATCTTCATGCCTTTGTACTTGGTTGGGTTAAACTCCAGGAGCCAGGTTTTGGACCAGGCTTGCAGCCTGTCTGGATCCCTTTGTAGTCCTGTCTGATCGTCATTTGACTGAATTCTCCTTATTAGCTTCACATCGTCTGCAAACAGGGACACTTCTGAGTCTATGCCTTATGTCATGTCATTGACATATACCGGAAACAGCACCGGTCCTAGGACTGACCCCTGTGGAACCCCGCTAGTCACAGGTGCCCACTCTGACACCTCGTCACATACAATGACTCGTTATTGTCTTCATGTCAGGTATTCTCTGAACTACTGCAGTGCATTTCCTGTTATGTGTGCCTGATCCTCTAGCTTTTGCACTAATCTCTTGTGCGAAACTATGTCGAAAGTCTCCTTGCAGTCCATTAAAATGCAATCTACACACCGCTCTCTCTCTCTTGTCTTACTTTCGTCACCTTGTAAAACTCCAGTAGGTTTGTGACACCGGATTTCCCTTCCCTGAGTCTGTGCTGGTTGTTGTATATTAGCTCATTCCTTTCTAGGTGCTCCACTACTCTACTTCTGATAATCTTCTCCATGACTCTGCATACTATACATGTCAGTGACACTGATTTGTAATTTAATGCTGCATGTCTGTCTCCTTTCTTAAAAATTGGGACAACATTTGTTGTCTTCCACACCTCAGGGAGTCGCTCTGTTTCGATAGATGTGTTGAAGATTGTTGTTAGTGGTACACACAGTGCCTCTGCTCCCTCTCTCATGACTCATGGAGAGATCTTGTCCGGTCAGACTGCCTTTGAAATATCTAGTTCACTTAGCAGCCTCTTCACCTCCTCCTCAATTGTGTGTATTGTGTCCATTACTTGTTGGTGTACCCCACCATTCTGGCTTCCCAGAGTCCTTTCTATCTCCACTGAAAATACTTTCTTAAATGAAAATTAGACACATGTGCAACATTATTGTAGACGTTTCGCCATCCAGTGGATTTATCAATACAGATTCTAGGACAAAACTTGACGACAGTTGAACTATATACAAAAGATGTTGAGCTCTTCACATACTTCTCGGTCGTTTCCTGTAAACGCCCCACCTTCCTTCCTCAGCCTGATTACCTGGTCTTTGACTGTTGTCTTCCTCCTGATGTGGCTGTACCACAGCTTTGGGTCAGACTTGGCCTTTGATGCTAAGTCATATTCATATTGCCGCTGGGCCTCTCTCCTTATCTGTGCATATTCATTTCTGGCTCTCCGACTCATCCCCTTATTTTCCTGGGTCCTTTGTCCTCTATACATTTTCCACTCTCTAGCACACTTGGTTTTGGCCTCTCTGCAGGTTTAGGTGAACTAAGGGCTCATTCTGGTCTTTCCATTATTTCTGTTGCCCTTGGCAACGAACCTCTCCTCTGCCTCTTTGCAGAGGTGTGTGTGTGTTTTTTATTTATTTTAGCGTATATATAGTGAAATTTTATTTTAATCCCAATTTTAGAGATTAAACTATTCTTGTCTGATGTAGTCGATAGGCTTTAAACTCCATTAACCAACCAAGTTGCCACTGTCGACAGCTCGAACTTTAATTTAATATCATATCATATCAATATTATTTCACATATCATCAACATAAGAGTCAAAATCCTGTCATGGTGTTTGTTATGGCTAATGTAATCACCCACTGAGCTCACATGCATATATATATATATATATATATATATATATATATATATATATATATATATATATATATATATATATATATATATATATATATATATATATATATATATATATATATATATATATATATATATATATATATATATATATAATTACGTGGTCCTGTTGGTTAGAGCGTCATGTGTGATTTTTCGCTCACCATGAGACGGGCCAAAACGACATGGGTTCGAATCCTCGGCTAGTCGCAGTGTTGTTATTGATTAAATACCACTCGTTCGTGGTTACAATAATATATATTTACTTATTTTATATTATATATATATATATATATATATATATATATATATATATATTTATTTATTTATGTATGTATGACATGTTAAAAAAAATCAGTATATAATATTAGACTGCTGACATTGCAAATTTATCTTATATGTGAGGTGCAAATAGTTTCTACTGGTTCTGTGGGGTTCTTTATTACTCATGGCATCACATGTCTATAATAATACACGAACAAAAATGTTGGAAGAACCATCCTATCCACTTTCACAGTTCTTATAATTTTCAAGGGATAACAATAACTGCGTGTAATTAGCAGTTCATGAGAGAACTCGTAATTACCTGTTTGTAGCAAGAGGAGCAGAGATATGCTCCTGGTGTCTAATTTTCACTAATCTGTTCATCTCATTTTTTTTAAATTTCTAGTGATTGTAGAACGTATTAAATCCTCTTGTAATTCATTATATTAATTTACCATTCAGTGAAGACAAATTTCCTGACATCGCATCGCTTCAGGTTTATTCTCAATATACAACTGTGGCTTCTTCTAATCCCTGTTGCAAGTATGATAGGAAAAAAAACACTTTATCTAACCTTTTATGATCTTCGATGTACTTAACATGTCTCCTCTCTCCCTGCTGTCAGTGTATCTTCAGTGCTCTCACCTTTACATCAGCTCATATTTTTTAACTCTTAGTAATCATTTTGTAGTTCCTCTTTGGATTTTTTCTAACATATTCGTGTAATTTTTTAGGCGTGGGCACCACCGCTGTATATTCCATTCTTGGCTTTATATATGTTATAAACAGTTTGTCTTATCATTTCTTCATCTACTTAAAAACTGTTTTATAGTTCGGCAAAGTATCATGTGAGTTTCTCACAATTTATTTGATGTGATCTTCCAGTGGCGTCTCTTTCATAACTTCATCTTTCACTCCATATACTCAGTTTATCCAAGTTATCCTGAAGAGTTTTAAAGCCATTTTTATTATTTACGTTACCTAATATTTTGTCTTGTCATCTGCAAACATATCCACATAGTATTTTATTACTTAGTGGTAAATCATCTATACAAATTAGACACATTACTGGGGCAAGTACAGATCCTTGAGGCACCCCACTGGCGACACCTCCCCGCCAGGACAAATATTTTTTCACAACAGTGTACATTTTCCACTCAAGCAAAAAATCATCCATTTTAATAATTTACCACTTATTCCTCCTAGTTACCATTTATTCCTCCTAGTTACCACTTATTCCTCCTAGTTACCACTTATTCCTCCTAGATTTTGAAGTATCCAAATTAGTGTCTCGTGAGAAACTCTCAAAATATTTCTTTAATTCTAGATACATCAAGTTCTTGTCCAACAGGAGGCCTGGTCACAGACCGGGCCGCAGGGGCGTTGACCCCTGGAATTCTCTCCATGTAACTCCAGGTAAACATACAAGCTGCACAATTTATGTGACTGTCATAATAATTAAGTAGATCTGATATACAAGAATTTCCGGACTGAAAGGCGAATTGTTTAGTGGTCCGCTTGTCTCTAATAGTTTTTTTTTTTCGATATTTGTATTACAATACTTGTCAATGAAACCTCTCTAGCGTTTAAAGGGTTTGCCCTCTCACCTTGACTTTCTCCTCTTGCCCTCTCGCCTTGCCCTCTCATCTTGTTCTCTCACCTTTCCCTCTCGCCTTGACCCTCTCACATTGTCCCTCTCACCTTACCCTCTCACCTTGACCTTTCGCCTTGAACTAGCTCTAGGTCTTTCGTTTTGCAATCA
Organism: Cherax destructor; assembly: GCA_009830355.1. Taxonomy (NCBI): domain Eukaryota; kingdom Metazoa; phylum Arthropoda; class Malacostraca; order Decapoda; family Parastacidae; genus Cherax; species Cherax destructor. Next base: position 85,648 of record WNWK01006271.1, on the reverse strand, counting down.
ACACAACAGATTAGATTTTGCCACCGAAGTGGCTAGTTTATTGTGCACCTCATATCCATCCTGTGGACGGTAGCGCAAGAGCATTTGAATACACAAAAGGCCTAGGCACTAGGCCCCAAAAGGGTTAACAGGTGTACATTTAGATTTATATCTACAGTTCACTTATCTGTTACAAGCAAATTTAGGAAATCTGCTTATTATTTTCATTAATAAGATATCTTGACATGTCACATAGGTTATTATACTGTCTATCTCTATATTCTTCAATAAGTGGACAATTAAGCACATAGTGTTCAAGACAGTGACCATATATGCCTGATCACATAATTTGCATTTAGTTTGATCATCATCTGTGTGTCTCCCAAACTGCCAGAAGTACTTGTAGCCAAACCTAAACCTGGCCACTACAGCATCAGTCAATACTTGTAGCCAAGCCTAAGCCTGGCCACTACAACATCAGTCAGTCTGTTCACATTGAAAGTTGCTCCATAAACATACTTATCTATGTTCATGTTATCATAGATCTACTCAGGCTTCTAACTGCATTCCTATAGCAATCATTTTCATTATTTACTTCTCTCCTAATATTATTCCTAATGCTAGACACAGATATACCAAAGTTATATTCTACATTCTCCTTCTGGGTGCTCTTCTTGGCTAACATATCAACATTATCATGAAGGAGTAATCCAATGTGTGATGGAATCCATAGCAATTGTACATTAATTCCTTTGTCCCGGATTTTTGAGTATCTATACCTGGCTTCTCCAATGACCATGTTGTTAGAGTCATTATATGAGTCAAGAGCCTTCAATGATGACATAGAATCAGTAATGATGATAGTCAAGCTCAGTGTCATAAGTTAGCTTTAGTATCATTAGGATTGCAAACAATTCAGTTTGCAGTGTAGACGCCCAGGTGTTAATTCTTATGCCTAGTTCAACAGATTTATTATTGTTCTTAACTAGGGAGGTGGCAACCAGAGCAGATGCAGCCCTGCCAGAAGACTCCTGTTTAGATCCATCAGTGTATATAACTTGTGATAACTTATTACTACCAGCTAGGCGAGAAATTTCTTCTTGATCAGTTGCTTTAACAAGTGATTTAAGGAAGGGATTACTAGCAATGAGCTTCTTGGGAGGGACTTGCAGGTATGTGATATTAAATGAACACATCTTCCATGGAGGGGTGAAATGCTCTTGTTGCCTACACTGATACAATTCATGCAGGTTGTAAAACTTAATGTAATTGCATGTTTTCACAATCCATTTAGATCTGTGAGTATTTACTTTTAGACATTTAGTAAGATTCATTGTGACAGTGTCTGGTTCATTTCTTAACATTCTAATACCAAGTACAGTGTTAATCTCAACAATCCTATCACTGATACTAGTAATACCAAGCTCCTTCCTCATATTAAGAACCTTTATAGATTTGGGACAGCCAAGAATAATTCTGAGAGCTTCATTTTGCATTAACTCCAAGGGTCGGAGAGAACTTTCTCTAGCTAATATCAACATGGGAGCAGCATAATCAATTAAGGACCTAACATAGGCTATGTACATCATTCTCACGATTCTCACATTAACACCATAGTTGGGGTTGTAGCCAGGAGCTTGCAATGTTACAGAAAAGAAGAGGAGGAGGTCCAAGCATAAATATGATCACAGGGAACGCCTTTGCTGTAGTGAGGATTGCAACACGAAGGGACGAAAGGCCTAGAGCTATCATTCAACTCCCCCCCAGATTGTTTTGCACATACCTTTATAATCTAACACATACACAGGGCAAGCCGCACAACGAGAGATAACGTTTCGGGATTACAGTGAGACCTTCATCATCATCTCAGGATACATGACCAGGTCTTCTTGGGTGTAAAACCCGGCTCCAGTAAGCCAGCGGATGGTTAAACAAATCAGGGAACGGGATGGGGTTTGAACCCATGGCAAAAAAATCCCAAAACTCACAGGCCTGTGCATTAACCAGTGAATTTCAGGAGTCACTTACCATGGGGTTCAAGACCTGACCGGCTCTAACCTAATTAAACTTGCTATTTCCTTCTATGTTTGAGTAACTTATTGTGTTCTTTTAACTAGTCTTGCCTGGTGGCTCGTAGCATAGGCTATAAGTGTTCAAGGATATGGATTCGGAGCCCAGGTAGGCCTACAAACAGCCGCCAACTTCATCCTAAGTACGGGTCATAACAAAGGGAGGTTGAAACCAGCAGAAAACTTCATTGGACCCCCAAAAGCCCTCCAAATGATAATAATAATAATAATAATAATCTTTATTTATACATGTACAAGGTATACAGACCATAGCTGACATCAATGACATACTACTATATAGTAAGACCCTTGTTATGCTGAGCATTTCCCACAAACTAGGTCAATTTTGTTTCAGGATGCGACCCACACCAATCTACTAACACTCAGGTACCTATTTTATTGATGGGTGAACATGGACAACACGTCTTAATGTTTCCATCCATACCGGGGATCTACCCCCGGACCTCAGTGTGTGAGCTGAGTGCGCTACCAATCGAGCTACCCACATGGTTGCTGCAACAAGTCACGAATTTGCTTCCGTAACTAATGATTATGTAAATATTACGGCATAAATTAAAAAAATATATATCAGTTTCTGCTTCAAAACTCAAATAAAAATGTCGCAGATTAGTTGTGAAGATTCTTAGGATGAGAAAGAATAAATATTACTGTCAACATGGTAGGACAGATGAACCTCTCGTTACTAGGTCAGCTTAGGTCAGAACCGTCAGGAAACAGGGCAAGTGTTTCTTGACGTGGGTCTTAGTTATGTAATGACCCGCCACTGGAGCGTCTGGTCATCTGACCGAGGCCTTCCGCTGGCTTACCAATCTACCCCTTTAAAATTTGAAGTTATTTGTACCAGCTGTGCTGTTCTCTTGTTATTGTTCTCCCAAGTTTACTGTCTTCTCTTAATGTTTACTGTCTTCTCCTAATGTTTACTGTCTTCTCTTAATGTTGACTGTCTTCTCTTAATGTTGACTGTCTTCTCTTAATGTTGACTGTCTTCTCTTAATGTTTACTGTCTTCTCTTAATGTTTACTGTCTTCTCTTAATGTTTACTGTCTTCTCTTAATGTTTACTGTCTTCTCTTAATGTTTACTGTCTTCTCTTAACGTTTACTGTCTTCTCTTAATGTTTACTGTCTTCTCTTAATGTTGACTGTCTTCTCTTAATGTTTACTGTCTTCTCTTAATGTTTACTGTCTTCTCTTAATGTAATAATAACAGTATTATTCTCTGATTCCTTCCTGAAGTGTAAACATGTCTTCAACTTCCTGAAGTGTAAACATGTCTTCAACTTCCTGAAGTGTAAACATGTCTTCAACTTCCATGAAGTGTAAACATGTCTTCAACTTCCTGAAGTGTAAACATGTCTTCAACTTCCTGAAGTGTAAACATGTCTTCAACTTCCTGAAGTGTAAACACGTCTTCAACTTCCATGAAGTGTAAACATGTCTTCAACTTCCATGAAGTGTAAACATGTCTTCAACTTCCTGAAGTGTAAACATGTCTTCAACTTCCATGAAGTGTAAACATGTCTTCAACTTCATGAAGTGTAAACATGTCTTCAACTTCATGAAGTGTAAACATGTCTTCAACTTCCTGAAGTGTAAACATGTCTTCAACTTCCTGAAGTGTAAACATGTCTTCAACTTCCTGAAGTGTAAACACGTCTTCAACTTCCTGAAGTGTAAACATGTCTTCAACTGTATATTCAAGGTATAATCTCGGACCTCATCCTTAATCTTAACCCATAATCTATTATATTAGATTTAATGAAAATCTTTAAGGCCGGAATGTGACCTTAACGTCAGCTCCTGACTTAGTCATTCAGTCAAGTTCCATAGACACAACTTGCACACAAGTTCAATGCACTTCAAGTTATTTTTTCCTAATGGGCTGATAATTTTCACTGGAATTAGCGTCAGAGTTATTGAAAAATGAATCCAAAATCGCTTTTCAAACTAATCGAATCTTCGTAGAAACTGCGTAATAACATAGCGAAGTCCTACGCTAAGTGATGGTTGCTGTAAGAGTAAAGCCGACAAGAGCTGCCAGTAAAACACTATATTTATCTTCATGGCTAATAGTGCTTTGTGTTGCTTTGCCAGTCAGTGTAAACATCTGTGGTGGACCTGTAATAATGAGTAATTAATTTAAGGGATGTGTTTGTGCAGAGGCACATATTTACTATATATGAAGACAATACTCTTACATGTATTGAGTACTCTAAAATGTATAGACTACTCTAAAATGTATTGAGTACTTTAAAATGTATAGAGTACTCTAAAATGAGTACTCCAATATGTATCGAGTACTCCAAAATGTATCGAGTACTCAAAAACAACATTAAAAGTCAGCCTATACTGTGTTCGTTTTATTTTACTGCCTTTAAAGAGAGAGAGAGAGAGAGAGAGAGAGAGAGAGAGAGAGAGAGAGAGAGAGAGAGAGAGAGAGAGAGGGTAATGAGTGCTAATAACAAGTAATAAAGAGTGTGTGTATTCATCTATTTGTGCTCACCTATTTGTGGTTTCAGGGGTCGATTCATAGCTCCTGGCCCCGCCTCTTCACTGATTGCTACTAGGTCCTCTCTCTCCCAGCTCCATGAGTTTTATCAAACCTCGTCTTAAAACTTTGTATGGTTCCAGCCTCCACTACGTCACTTTCTAGGCTATTCCACTTCCTGACAACTTTATGACTGAAGAAATACTTCCTAACATCCCTTTGACTCATAGGAGTCTTCAACTTCCAATTGTGACCTATTGTTTCTGTGTCCCATCTCTAGAACATCCTGTCTTTGTCCACCTTATCTATTCCTCGCAGTATTTTATATGTCGTTATCATGTCTCCCCTAACCCTCCTGTCCTCTAGTGTCGTCAGGCCGATTTCCCTTAACCTTTCTTCGTAGGACAATTCCCTTAGCTTTGGGACTAGTCTTGTTGCAAACCTTTGCACTTTCTCTAATTTCTTCACATGCTTGACCAGGTGTGGGTTCCAAACTGGTGCTGCATACTCCAGTATGGGCCTGACGTATATGGTGTACAGAGTCTTGAACGATTCCTTAGTGAGGTATTGGAACGCTATTCTTAGGTTTGCCAGCCGCCCGTATGCTGCAGCAGTTATCTGATTGATGTGTGCCTCAGGAGATGTGCTCGGTATTATACTCACCCCAAGATCTTTTTTCTTGAGTGAGGTTTGCAGTCTTTGGCCACCTAGACTATACTCTGTCTGCGGTCTTCTTTGCCCTTCCCCTATCTGCATAACTTTGCATTTGGAGGGGTTAAATTCAAGGAGCCAGTTACTGGACCAGGCTTGTAGCCTGTCCAGGTCTCTTTGTAGTCCTGCCTGATCCTCGACTGATTTAATTCTTCTCATTAACTTCACATCATCTGCAAACAGGGACACTTCTGAGTCTACCCCTTCCGTTATGACATTCACATGTACCAAAAACAGCACAGGTCCTAAGATTGACCTATGTGGAACCCCACTCGTCACAGGAGCCCACTCTGACACCTCGTCACGTACCATGACTCGTTGTTGCCTCCCTCTCAGATATTTTCTGATCCATTGTAGTGCCTTTTTTGTCATGCGTGCCTGATCCTCTAGCTTTTGCATTAACCTTTTGTGAGGAACTGTGTCAAAGGCCTTCTTGCAGTCCAAGAAAATGCAGTCTATCCACCCCTCTCTCTCTCGTGTCTTACTTTTGTTACCTTGTCATAAAATTCCAGTAGGTTTGTGACACAGGATTTTCCTTCCCTGAAATCGTGCTGGTTGTCGTTTATAAGCTTGTCTTTCTAGGTGCTCCACCACTCTCCTCCTGATGATCTTCTCCATGACTTTGCATACTATACAGGTCAGTGACACTGGTCTGTAGTTTAATGCCTCGTGTCTGTCTCCTTTCTTAAAAATAGGAACTACATTTGCCATCTTCCATACCTCAGGTAGTTGCCTGATGTTGTCTGATCCCACCGCCTTTGAGGTATCAAGTTCACATAGCAGCTTCTTCACCTCCTCCTCGAAATTGTGTATTTCATCCAGCACTTGTTGGTGTACCTCCCTATTCTGAATTCCTGGAGTCCTTCCTGTCTTCACTGTAAAATAATAGGTGGCCCGGTGGTCTGGTGGCTAGAGCTCTCGCTTCACACACGGAGGGCCCGGGTTCGATTCCCGGCGGGTGGAAACATTTCGACGCGTTTCCTTACACCTGTTGTCATGTTCACCTAGCAGCAAATAGGTACCCCGGTGTTAGTCGACTGGTGTGGGTCGGATCCTGGGGGACAAGATTAAGGACCCCAATGGAAATAAGACAGACAGTCCTCGATGACGCACTGACTTTCTTGAGTTATCCTGGGTGGCTAACCCTCCGGGGTTAAAAATCCGAAGAAATCTTATCTTATCTTATCTTCTTTAAATCTCATGTTGAGTTCCTCACATACCTCTTTGTAGTTTCTTGTGAACTCCCCACCTTCCTTCCTCAGCCTCATTACCTGGTCCTTGACTGTTGATGTTTTCCTCCTGATGTGGCTATACAACAGCTTCGGGTCAGATTTGACTTTTGATGCTATGTCATTTTCGTATTGTCGTTGAGCCTCCCTTCTTATTTGTGCATATTCGTTTCTAGCTCTTCGGCTAATCTCTTTATTTTCCTGGGTCCTTTGTCTTCTGTACTGTTTCCATTTTCTAGTGCACTTAGGTTTTGCCTCCCTACACCTTTGGGTGAACCAAGGACTCGTTCTGGTCTTCCCATTACTTCTGTTTCCCTTGAGAACAAACCTCTCCTCTGCCTCCTTGCAGTTGGTTGTCACATAGTCCATCATTTTTTTTACTGGTTTTCCTGCCAATTCTCTCTCCCACTGAACGTCTTGTAGGAAGTTCCTCATACCTGTGTAGTCCCTCCTTTTGTAGTTTGGTTTTTCCCGTCCTATTCCTGCTCCCCTCTCCACTTGTAGCTCAACTATGTAATCAAAGCACAGAACCACATGATCACTAGCTCCAAGGGGCCTTTCGAATGTGATATTCTCGATGTCCGAACTGCTCAAGGTGAATACTAGGTCCAATCTTGCTGGGTCATCCTCACCTCTCTCTCTGGTAGTGTCTCTAACATGTTGATGCATGAGGTTTTCCAGTACCACATCCATCATCTTGGCTCTCCATGTTTCGGGACCCCCATGGGGCTCCAGGTTTTCCCAGTCAATCTCCTTGTGATTGAAATCACCCATAACTAGTAACTTTGCTCTCCTCATGTGAGCTCTTCTAGCCACCTTGGCTAGTGTGTCTACCATTTCTCTGTTGCTCTCGTTGTATTTTTCTCTTGGTCTCCTGCAGTTCTGTGGCAGGTTGTACATTACTGCAATTACCACCTTATGGCCCTCAAATCCTTACCGGTTTTTAATGAGCTCCCTCTATCTTTCCCCAGGATTTGATAACCGGGTGGAAAGATTGCATCTGTTATCATCCTGGTGAGTTTCGTTTCTGTGAGTGCTATTATGTCTGGGGACGTCTCCTTGATTCTTCCATGCCACTCCTCACATTTATTTGTTATTCTGTCTGCATTTGTATACCAAACATTCAACTTCTTTTCCAGAACTGTGGTCTGGGGGCTACGTAGGGGTTAGGAAAGCAGGAGACCTAATGAGGAAACTCCAGAAGGAACTATGGGTGGTTCCTGTGGAGGTGAAGTTTGTAATGAGGTGGGTGGGGGCATTGGGCATGACATGTGTGTTTTGGGTTAGAATGTTTTGTTGCATTGGGGTTGTCCTGGTTGGGAGGTTTCTGTAGGTGGTTATGAGGGAGGTTGCATTTGATCTTACTCCTGAGTTTGGGTTCTCCTGTCCATTTCCATCTTCACCTCTATTCCCTCTTCTTAAAGCTATGGATGGATCTTGCCTCTACTACATCACTCTCCAGATTGTACCACTTCATGGCAACTCTAAGGCTGAAGAAATATTAACTAACATCCGTATGACTCATCTGAGTTGTTAACTTCCAGTGGTGTCCCCTTGTTCTTGTGTCTCATCTCTGAAACATTCTGGCCCTGTCCACCTTGTCAATTCCTCTCAACATTTTATATGTAGTTATCATGTTCCTCCAGTGTTGTCAGGTTGGGTTCCCTTAACATGCTCCTTAGCAAACTTTTAGACTTTCTCCAGGTATGGGTTCCATACTTGTGATGCATTCTTCAATATGGACCTGACGTACATGGTGTACAGTGTCGTGAATGACTCCTTACCTAGATGTCGAAACACTATTAGGTTTGCCAGGCGCCCATATGTTGCAGCGGTTATTTGGTTGATGTGCTCATCTCAAGACCTTTTTTCTTCAGTGAGTTTTGCAACCTTTGGCTCCCTGGGCTGTACTCCGTCTGTGGTCTTCTTTGTCCTTCCCCAAGCTTCATGACTTCGCACTTGGTGGAGTTAAACTCCAGGAGCCACTTGTCGGACCAGGCTTGCAGCCTGTCCAGATCCCCTTGTAGTCTTATATGATCCTCATTCGCTTGTATTCTCCTCATTAGTTTCACATCGTCTGCGAACAGCGACACCTCTGAATCTATCCCCTCCATCCCGTCATTCACATATACAACAAACAGCACCGGACCTAGGACTGATCCTTGTGGAACCCCACTCAACACATGCGCCCACTCTGACACCTCTTCACGTACCAACACCCGTTGTTTCCTTCCTGTCAAGTATTCCCTGATCCATTGCAGTGCTTTCCCTGCTATTCCTGCTATTCCTGCTATCCCTGCTATCCCTGCCTTCTCCCTAACTTATCAACCAGTCTCTTGTGTGGTAGTGTCGAAAACCTTCTTACATTCCAAGAAGATGAAGTCTACTCATACCTCTCTCTCTCCTGTCATACTTCTGTTACCTTGTCGTGTGTGTGTGTACGTACCTATGCTCACCTATATGTAGCTGTAGGGGTCGAATCACAGCTCCTGGCCTTCTGTGTGTGTGTGTGATTAGGACCTTATGTTTGATACATTCTAGAGAGGAAAGTCTTGTCACCACAGTCTTGAAAAATATGATAATGTTTTATTAAGAGTACCACTGAATATATTAAGAGTACCACTGAACATATTAAGAGTACCACTGAACATACTAAGAGTACCACTGAACATACTAAGAGTACCACTGAACATACTAAGAGTACCACTGAACATACTAAGAGTACCACTGAACATACTAAGAGTACCACTGAACATACTAAGAGTACCACTGAACATACTAAGAATACCACTGAACATACTAAGAGTACCACTGAACATATTAAGAGTACCACTGAACATACTAAGAGTACCACTGAACATACTAAGAGTACCACTGAACATACTAAGAGTACCACTGAACATACTAAGAGTACCACTGAATATACTAAGAGTACCACTGAACATACTAAGAGTACCACTGAACATACTAAGAGTACCACTGAACATACTAAGAGTACCACTGAATATACTAAGAGTACCACTGAACATACTAAGAGTACCACTGAACATACTATGAGTACCACTGAACATACTAAGAGTACCACTGAACATACTAAGAGTACCACTGAACATACTAAGAGTACCATTGAACATACTAAGAGTACCACTGAACATACTAAGAGTACCACTGAACATACTAAGAGTACCACTGAACATACTAAGAGTACCACTGAACATACTAAGAGTACCACTGAACATACTAAGAGTACCACTGAACATACTAAGAGTACCACAGAACATACTAAGAGTACCACTGAACATACTAAGAGTACCACTGAACATACTAAGAGTACCACTGAACATACTAAGAGTACCATTGAACATACTAAGAGTACCACTGAACATACTAAGAGTACCACTGAACATACTAAGAGTACCACTGAACATACTAAGAGTACCACTGAACATACTAAGAGTACCACTGAACATACTAAGAGTACCACTGAACATACTAAGAGTACCACTGAACATACTATGACTGCCGCTGGTTCAGATATCCAGCTGCATTTAGCGGACGGAGAATCAAGCCTCCACGAAACCTTGCGCTGAATGACCCACACGGGTTTAGAGCTTCGTGAAATATAATCTGCAATGAAGAGCAGTGGAATATTTACCAGCCCGACAGATGATGACAGAGGCTGATGCTCTGATGGTGTCAGGATAGAAGTCGTATTATGATGGTGTCAGGATGGAAGTCGTATTATGATGGTGTCAGAATAGAAGTCGTATTATGATGGTGTCAGGATAGAAGTCGTATTATGATGGTGTCAGGATAGAAGTCATATTACAATGGCGTCAGGAGTTAGATTAATATCTTCTTTATGCACTCCATACCCATGGAAGCACTAATGTCCATACAGGGGCTGTAGGTGGTGGTTAGTTTTAGTTTATTATCTTTATTATGCACCCCATACCCATGGTGGGAAAACAGAAAAAAGGGCACCAGCAGGAAACGCAGCCACAAAAAATCCTATCAAACAAAATCCAATTTATGCAAATTCTATGCCTTGGGTATCTGCAGGCATGATATATCTGGGAAAACAGGTGAGACGTGCACTTTTGACCATCCCAAAAAATGCCACACCCACATGACAACAGGTGGGTGCAACTCTTCTTGTAACTTATTTTACCCCGAAATGTGTAACTCATCTGTACATGAAAGAAAATGCTACAACGTGTATTGCCAGGCACATCATGAAAAGGGGACAAGAAGATACAGATCACCCAGGCCATAAGAAACAAAAGAGAGGAGCCATAACCTCTCCAGAGAAGGAGTTTTTTTGGTGCCAGGAAGAAAAAAAGACTGGCAAGAAATGACAGAAATCCTACACCAACTGAAAACACTTCTGGAGCAGAGGCACAGTCATTGGCCTCCACTCCAGAACAGCAGATTTTAATGCCAGCAAGCAAAGCCTCCCTAAATTCCATCAATATAATGACATCCACCTTTACAAACATACCAGGTCTAAAGCCATCAACAAACAACAAAATACCTTACATCAAGGGATTGCTCACGGAGTCAAATGCAATGTTTGCGGCTTTCAAAGAGACCCACATAAAGGATCATTTTGACTACGAAATATGGATCCCAGGTTATAATCTATTCAGATGCGACAGACTAAACAGGCAACAAGGGGGGGTTGGCCTGTACGTCAGAGAGTCGCTCATTTGCTCATATCGACTAAACACCTCAAATGTGGTTGTATACAAGCCTCCGGATGCAACTTCCCAGCAATTCCAGGAACAGCTTTTGAAAATTGACCACTGTCTGGAAAATCTAACAACTTCTGCCCCAAACATCTTGCTACTGGGAGATTTCAACTTGAGACACATAAAATGGAGGAGTGTAGTAAATAATGTTTTAGCAGAAATCACCCCAGGAGGCAGCACGAGCTATTAAATCTGTGCACCAAATTCACCATAAACCAGCAAATAATAGAGCCTACAAGACTAGAAAATACACTGGACCTCATCTTCACTAACAAGGACTATCCAATACATAATAAAACCGTATCAAAGACAATAAACTCAGATCACAACATAATAGAGGTACATACATGTATGTGCAGGGCTCCTGACTAGCAAAATGTGATCAGTCACGAGGGTGTCTTCACAAAATTCAACTTCAATAAAAACATACACTGGGAACAAGTCAACCATGTCCAGAAACAAGCTGGGAAGATATCCTAAACAACACGGATCCGAAACTTTGGCTAGAAAAAATTAACTCTGTGGCACATGAGGTCTGCTCAAGGCACATTCCATTAAGAAAAAGAAAGAGAAGATGTAAACTAGAAAGAGAGAGACGCTCCCTATACAGGCGAAGGTGAAGAATCACAGAGCTGCTGAGAGGGGCCAGTATATCTGAAATACGAAAGGAGGCACTGGTCAGAGAAATAGCAAATATCGAACTTAAGCTTAAGGAATCTTACAGGAGACAAGAATCTCAGAACGTAAAGCCATAAAGGAAACTGAAAGAAACACGAAATTCTTCTTCTCTTATGCCAAATCTAAAGAAAAAACAATATCCAGTATTGGACCTCTGCTTAGACGAGATGGGACCTGCACAGATGACAGCAAAGAAATGAGTGAGATACTAAAGTCCCAATACGACTCAGTGTTCAACGAGCCGTTAACCAGACTATGGGTCGACAATCTAAATAAAAAAAAATTATTACCGAGACCCAAAATTTGGTCATTTCAAAAATTTCTGATATAATCCTAACACCACAAGACTTCGAAAAGGCAATTAATGGCATGCCCATGCACTCTGCCCCAGGCCCGAACTCTTGGAACTCCGTGTTCATCAAGAACTGCAAGAAGCCCATCATGTGCCTTTAGCATTCTATGGAGAGAAAGCATGGACACACGAGTCATCCACAATCACTAAAAACAACAGACATAGCCCCACTCCACAAAGGTGGCAGTAAAGCAATTGCAGACTGATAGCGCAAACATCCCATATCATAAAATATTTGAAAGGGTTCTAAGAAACAAAATCGCCAACCACCTAGGTACCCATCATTTACACAACCCATGGCAACACTGGTTTAGAGCAGGTTGCTCCTGCCTATCTCAGCTACTGGACCTCTATGACAAGGTCCTGGATGCTTTAGAGGATACACAAAATGCAGATGTAATATACACAGACTTTGAGAAAGCCTTCAACAAGTGCAACTACAGTGTCATAGCACACAAAATGCATGATAAAGGAATAACAGGAAAATTTGGTAGATGGATCTATAACTTCCTAACAAACAGAACACTAAGAGTAATATTAAACAAAGTAAAGTCTGAGGCGGCTACAGTGAAAAGCTGTTCCACAAGGTACAGTACTCGCTCCCATCCTGTTCCCCATCCTTCGCGGATAACACCTGAATTGTCTTGACAGTGTCCTCCATTGAAGATACCACAAGACTCCAAGCGGACATCAATCAAATCTTTAAATGGGCCGCAGAAAACAATATGAAGTTCAATGAAGGGAAATTCCAACTACTCAGATATGGAAAACTTGAGGAAATTAAAACTATCAGGGTATACAACAAATTCTAACCACACAATAGAGCGACAAACCAATGTGAAGGACCTGGAAGTGATAATGTCAGATGATCTCACCTTCAAAGACCACAACAATGTATCTACCTCATCTGTTAGAAAAATGATAGGATGGATAATGAGAACCTTCAAAACTAGGGACCCCAAGTTCATGATGATTCTCTTCAAATTGTTTGTTCTCTCTAGGCTGGAATACTGCTGTACACTAACTGCACCCTTCAAGACAGGTGAAATTGCTGACCTGGAGAATGTAGAGAGAACTTTCACGGTCGGCACACATAAGTACGATAAAGCACCTAAATTACTGGAATGCAGGCGAGAAAGATACATTGATAATATACACTTGGAAAATCGTAGAGGGATTAGTACTAAACTTGCACACGAAAATCACTCCCTACGAAAACAAAAGACTTGGCAGGAGATACAACATTTTCCCAATGAAAAGCAGGGGCGCCACGAGTACACTAAGAGACAACACAGTAAGTGTCAAGGGCCCAAGACTGTTTATCTGCCTCTCAGCATATATAAGGGGGATTATCAATAGACCCCTGGCTGTCTTTAAGAAGGCGTTGGACAGGTACCTAAAGTCAGCACCTGATCAGCCAGGCTGTGGTTCTTACGTCGATTTACGTGCGACTAGCAGTAGAAGCCTGGTTGATCAGACCCTGATCCACCACGAGGCCTGATCTCAGACCGGGCCGCGGGGGCGTTGACCCCCGAAACCCTGTCAAGGTATGGTGTGGGCGGTAGTCAGAAGATTATAGGGGCACATATGGTTCCAGGGACTGTACCTCAACATTACAGTAACATAATGGGTCCAGGAACTATACCTCAACATTACAGAGACACATAATGGACTCAGGGATTTTACTTCAACATTACAGAGGCATATAATGGACCCAGGGATTGTACCCCAACATTTCAGAGGCACATAATGGGTGCAGGTACTGTATCTCAAAATTACAGAGGCATATAATGAGTCCAGAAACTGTACTTCAAAATCAGAGACACATAATGGTTCCAGGGACTGTGCCTCAACATTACAAGAGGCGCATAATGGGTCAAGGGATTGTAAAATTTATCTTCAATACAAAGACACATAATGGGTACAGGGACTGTACCTCAACATTACAGAGGCACATAATGAGTTCAGGGACTGGGCCACAAAGTTTTGATAACTAAACATGTTACACACACTCTCTCCCACCCACAAAGTCAGGTCTTTCAAATATTACAATATAAAATTAATACCAATAATGTTGGTAAATTACAAGATATTGAGTGGACTGTATGATGGTTTGTGATTTGAAAAGAAAGGGGAAGGGGAGGTCTGTTGAGTATACAACATATTTTACTGCTAGGTGAACATGGTCAGCAGGTGCCTTGGAAACCTAATGTTTCCACCCGTACCAGGGATCGACCCCCGGACCTCGGTGTGTGAGCTGAGTGTGCTAGTGATCGAGTTACGGGACACCATGCCATTTTAGAGGTTATGTATATTTATAATGCTTTGATAATTAAGTTAGTTTAATAGCTTTACTATGACCCACATACCCATAAGTGGTTATAAATATATATTATCCTGCAGGCTGTAGTTTAAATATTAGACACACAATGGGGCCAGGAGCTGTGAATCGACCCCTGCAATCACATATAGGTGAGTACATGACTTCTAGTTATGAACTATTTGCATTTTCATATCTGGTTACAATTGTAATGAGTTTGAATAAATTAGGGACGGGTGGGATTTGAACCCATTGTAAGTGAGTTTTAACTCACTTGCCATGGATCGACCTGTAAGTTCCAGGGCTCAATTGCCATGAGTTCGAACCCCACCCGTTCCCTGACTTGGGTATAATCGTGTAATTACGATTTCGTGAGTTTGTAAGTGAGTGAGGTGCGCATGGCGCTGTGCTGCTGCCGCAGTGATGGCGTCTATGTTGTCAGTCTGTGGTTGGCTGAGCTGCGGCGGCGGCGGCGGCGGCTCAGTAGTGCCGCAGCCGCCGCCGCTAGCACCCGTGTCCACCACCCTCGCTGACATGGAGGGCGTCCTGAAGGTGCTACTAGCACTGCTGCTGGTGGCAGCTGGTGCCGCTGCTGCCACCTACGACACCATCAACAGAGATGTGATCAACAAGAAGGTGGACAGGAAGCTCGACATATCCTCACAGCTGCTCAAAATTACCAACAAAATCACGCTGGAGAACGGCGGCTCAGGAGCTGTAAAGTCGTTCCTCCTGGCCTTCACTCGTGAAGAAAAGGAGAATTTGTCTTACTTAAATGCTCAGGTGAGAGCTTTGCCACTAAACCAAGGTGTGTCAAGGTTATAATGTGATATTTGGTGTGTGGTCACTACTGACAGCATGGCATCAGTTCTGCCTTAATAGGCCTTTGGTCGTGCAATTAAGGCATGTTTCTGCAATTAAAAAAAAAAGAGGCTAATAATCACTAAGACATTGATGTAAATGTTTCGCCCCTGGGAGCTTTTGTTTTTTTTTAAATACTTTATGCCGGCATAAATATTTTTTTTTATGCCGGCATAAAGTATTTTTTTGAACCTGTGCCGGCATTTATTACCAAGGTTGACTTATATTCTATTTCCAGCGTCCCTTGAAGGGGAAGAAGGGTGTGCTTGGTGCCAGAGAAGGGTGTGCTTGGTGCCAGAGAAGGGTGTGCTTGGTGCCAGTGAAGGGTGTGCTTGGTGCCAGTGAAGGGTGTGCTTGGTGCCAGAGAAGGGTGCTTGGTGCCAGTGAAGGTGTGCTTGGTGCCAGAGAAGGGTGTGCTTGGTGCCAGTGAAGGGTGTGCTTGGTGCCAGTGAAGGGTGTGCTTGGTGCCAGTGAAGGGTGTGCTTGGTGCCAGTGAAGGGTGTGCTTGGTGCCAGTGAAGGGTGTGCTTGGTGCCAGTGAAGGGTGTGCTTGGTGCCAGTGAAGGGTGTGGTGCCAGTGAAGGTGGTTGGTGCCAGTGAAGGGTGTGCTTGGTGCCAGTGAAGGGTGAGCTTGGTGCCAGTGAAGGGTGAGCTTGGTGCCAGTGAAGGGTGAGCTTGGTGCCAGTGAAGGGTGTGCTTGGTGCCAGTGAAGGGTGTGCTTGGTGCCAGTGAAGGGTGTGCTTGGTGCCAGTGAAGGGTAGTGTGCTTGGTGCCAGTGAAGGGTGTGCTTGGTGCCAGTGAAGGGTGTGCTTGGTGCCAGTGAAGGGTGTGCTTGGTGCCAGTGAAGGGTGTGCTTGGTGCCAGTGAAGGGTGTGCTTGGTGCCAGTGAAGGGTGTGCTTGGTGCCAGTGACATTCCTGGCTAAACTTTGTTGCCTCGTTAAAATATTACCCTAATATTATCTAGGAATCACCTTTGACCCCCATGCATGCCAGGGGCACTGATAGGGAAGAAAGCGAATGCCAGACAAGTTCCTCTACAGACAAGCACAGTGTCTACCTACTGAGGCTCGCAGGACCCTATACCTCTCGAGGGAGGTTCCTAGACGCTGGTGAGGGGCTCTTGATCTAGGGAATTGGATCTGCGCTCCAGTTCCCTGAATACCTTCCATTCCCTCCCACAGGCGCTGTATAATCCTACGGGTTTAGCGCTCCCCCATGTTTATAACAATAATAGCCCTTATACAATGTCACATGGACTATGCTTGCTCTTCATGGTACTCTGCCTTGACAAAAAAACTGAAAGATAAGCTGCAAATCACCCAGAACAAAATGGTAAGATTCATCCTGGACCTGGGCCCAAGATTCATCCTGGACCTGGGACCAAGATTCATCCTGGACCTGGGACCAAGATTCATCCTGGACCTGGGTCCAAGATTCATCCTGGACCTGGGTCCAAGATTCATCCTGGACCTGGGTCCAAGATTCATCCTGGACCTGGGACCAAGATTCATCCTGGACCTGGGACCAAGATTCATCCTGGACCTGGGACCAAGATTCATCCTGGACCTGGGTCCAAGATTCATCCTGGACCTGGGTCCAAGATTCATCCTGGACCTGGGTCCAAGATTCATCCTGGACCTGGGTCCAAGATTCATCCTGGACCTGGGTCCAAGATTCATCCTGGACCTGGGCCCAAGATTCATCCTGGACCTGGGCCCAAGATTCATCCTGGACCTGGGCCCAAGATTCATCCTGGACCTGGGCCCAAGATTCATCCTGGACCTGGGCCCAAGATTCATCCTGGACCTGGGCCCAAGATTCATCCTGGACCTGGGCCCAAGATTCATCCTGGACCTGGGCCCAAGATTCATCCTGGACCTGGGCCCAAGATTCATCCTGGACCTGGGCCCAAGATTCATCCTGGACCTGGGACCAAGATTCATCCTGGACCTGGGACCAAGATTCATCCTGGACCTGGGACCAAGATTCATCCTGGACCTGGGACCAAGATTCATCCTGGACCTGGGACCAAGATTCATCCTGGACCTGGGACCAAGAGAACATGTAGGCCAGGATGAATTACAACAATTCGATATGCTGAATATTGAAGACAGAGTAAAACAACTTAAGTTAAATCAAGTTTATAAAATTGCTCACAAACAGTGTCCAGAATATCTTGCTGCCAATTTTGTCAAGGCTGGGAACCAAAGCAGTCATAGTACTAGGGGGAGAGAGCACAACTTTGTAGTTCCCACAGTCAGTGGCCAGGCTTCAAACACCTTTTATTGTACAGCAATAAAGGAATGGAACACACTGCCTGCACATGTCAAAGCCAGTCATAGCATGAAGCAGTTCAAGAAGAGAGCCAAAAGGTACCTAATGAATGTAGCGACAAAGGTACCTAATGAATGTAGCGACAGAAAGGTACCTAATGAATGTAGCGACAGAAAGGTACCTAATGAATGTAGCGACAGAAAGGTACCTAATGAATGTAGCGACAGAAAGGTACCTAATGAATGTAGCGACAGAAAGGTACCTAATGAATGTAGCGACAGAAAGGTACCTAATGAATGTAGCGACAGAAAGGTACCTAATGAATGTAGCGACAGAAAGGTACCTAATGAATGTAGCGACAGAAAGGTACCTAATGAATGTAGCGACAGAAAGGTACCTAATGAATGTAGCGACAGAAAGGTACCTAATGAATGTAGCGACAGAAAGGTACCTAATGAATGTAGCGACAGAAGGTACCTAATGAATAGCGACAGAAAGGTACCTAATGAATGTAGCGACAGAAAGGTACCTAATGAATGTAGCGACAGAAAGGTACCTAATGAATGTAGCGACAAAGGTACCTAATGAATGTAGCGACAGAAAGGTACCTAATGAATGTAGCGACAGAAAGGTACCTAATGAATGTAGCGACAGAAAGGTACCTAATGAATGTAGCGACAGAAAGGTACCTAATGAATGTAGCGACAGAAAGGTACCTAATGAATGTAGCGACAGAAAGGTACCTAATGAATGTAGCGACAGAAAGGTACCTAATGAATGTAGCGACAAAAAGGGAGGAGAATGATTTTATTTTTTTAGCTAACACGTGTAAATATAAATAACTCATTTGACCTTATTCCTAGTATATCTCCTTTATAGTATAATAATAAGATATTATCTCCTTTATAGTATAATAATAATAAGGTACATATTAAAAGAACCCCAATAGAAATAAGTCACTTTGACTTTGGGTTATCCTGGGTTTTCTGCACATATGCTGCTATGTATGATAACCTATGTAACTGTATTTGTGTATACCTGAATAAACTTACTGAGGCCTGGTCGCAGGGGCGTTGACCCCTGGAACTCTCTCCAGGTAAACTCCAGGTACTGTACTGTGTATGTCTTGTTTCACATGTGTCTGTATCTTATGCCATGTCTTAACCAGGACTCATGATCTATCAGGACCAGATTAGTCTTTTTTGTAGGTTCATAATATGTATAATAATAAAATACTGCTAAACTCACAGCGTCCTAAACTTTTCATTATCATGGACGTCGGCGAGTTATCCAGGCGGCATGTTCTGTGACCTGCTAGATTATGATCACATGTTATCCAACATAATTTTAGGTTTAGTTTAGGTTGTTAGTACAGTGGACCCCCGGCTAACGAACACCCCGGAAATCGTACAATTATGTAAGTATAATATTGTAAGTGCTTGTGGAAGTGTATTTTTGGGGGTCTGAAATAGACTAACCTACGTGACATTATTTCTTAAGGAAGTAAATTTGTTCGGTAATGGCACTTGAGCAGGCTTCGGGAATGAAGTTTTTTCGTTAGCCGGGGGTCCACTGTACAGTGGTCCCCCGAAAAAACTTCATCCCAGAAGCCTGCTCAAGTGCCATTACGAACAAATTACTCCCTTAGGAATAATGTCACGTAGGTTAGTCTATTTCAGGCCCCCAAAAATACACTTCCACAAGCACTTACAATATTATACTTACATAATTGTATGATTTCCGGGGTGTTCGTTACTCGGGGACTACTGTATTTGCTAACAATTTCAGTAAATTTATACACGGGAGAAACTATTGCCATTAGGAAAGTGAGATTGACTTGTGGTATTCAAGCTATGACTGACACTTTGATGTAGTCTGTGTGTGCTAATATTTTTTCATATGCCCTATGCATTATTCATTGTGACCAGTGTATAAGTCAGTCCAGCCTATATTTGTGGGCTCTTGGAACTATTGTTCAGATTTATAGATATTCAGCAAAGCCAGACTAAAAAAGCACTGATGTAAACCAGTTATTCAGATGGCATGTTCAGTGACCTGTTAAAATATAATCATGAGTTATTCTACTGCATAATTTAGGATTAGGTTAAGTGCTAATACATGTACGTATGTAGTTTTACTATATACTCTAGACTAGGTAACATTGGAGAAATAGCTGGCATTCATTTATTACTGTAAAATCATTTGTATATTTCCTGGATAGAGCTAATGTTTTATCATCCAGATAAACTAGAGAATAGGCATACAAGGGCAGCTAAGGATATTTAAAAGCAAATTTACATTAGAATGCATGTCTCTTATCTTGTATCACACATGCAATATTTGGAAAATGCATTTGAGCTGGTACGCAAGAGAAAATCTAAAAAAGTCACTACTTGAGTTCGTTAGATTTTGCTAAGCTAAAGCAATACAATTTATCACCAGTGTATACCTATAACACTTGCCTGTTAGAGCCATTGTACAGATTTAGCAATTAATATCCTGGGATAATACAACTAATCAAATTTATTGTGAGAAAAAAAATTATTCCTACAAATGTGTAAGGATTGACATGTCACTCTACATTAGATTTATTGAACCTAGCAATTACCTATTTGTAGCTACTAGAGCAGGGTTACTCAAGGTGTCTAGTTTTCATTATGTATGTTCTTTATATATTTTTTCTATAATATTTCCAATGTTTGTAATACTTATTGCCTACTGCTTCAATTTATTCCATTCTTCTACCATTGTATTTGTATAGAAAAATTTCCCACTATCATTTTGGGTCATATTTTTTTCTTAATTTATCTCTGTGATCTCTCTCTATCTCTGCAGGTACTTAAAAACTTTTTTTTTTTTTTTTACCTTATATGCTGTCATTTCTCCAATTTTCCTCCTATCAACACATTTTTGCCGTTTTAAATCTTTCAAAATAACTCATGGTGATCCATCTTATAGCTCTTATTTTGGAACTTTTTCTATCTGCATATTGTAATTTTAATCTAATATACCTTGTAAACATCATTTTCAACACAAGTAAAACATGTGCAACAGTTAGGTATCTTTATTCCGAAATGTTTTTGCCTACACAGTAGGTTTCTTCAGTCGAATACAGAGGCAGCAGAAGCAGTGGGTGTCCCATAACTCAGTTACTAGCATACTCAGCTCACACATTGAGGTCCGTGGTTTGATCCCTGGTGCAGGTGGAAACATTGGGGGACGTGTTTCCTTAAGATACCTGCTGCCCCTGTTCACCGAGTAGTAAATAGGTACCTAGGTGTTAGCTGACTGGTGTGGGTCACAGCCTGGGGACAAAATTAACCTAATTTGCCCAAAATGTTCTGCATAATCTGGAGCTTTCTATATACTGTAGAATGTCATTGATGTCAGCGAGGTCTGTATACATTGTACATGTAGAAATAAAGATTATTATGAAGATGATGTAATCAGTCCATCACCCTCGAAGACAGTCTTGAAGTGGTCAGTCCCTCAACCTGGAGGAGCAGTGTGAAACTGAAGCATCAGAATGGAGATCTTTATACTATTGCCTAAGGTGAGGCACAGAAAATGTTGATGCCAGAAGAGGCAGAGCTCACCAGTAGAAGTGAGAGTGTAATAACTGAGAGGCAAGGTAGCAATCCTACTGGGTAGGTCCTTCTCAAATCCAATCTATCTCACTCGTAACTGGTGGTCAGGCAGTAAAATTGTTGATGTCCTCTGTACCAAGATGCCATTGTGTCGCACTATCAGACACAGCAACACTACAGTATCCTGGTATATGGAGATCTTTGACAACTTTATGGCCAAACCACTAGTTATGAGTGAGAAAGGTTGAATTTGAGAGGGACCTACCCAGTAGGGTTGCTACACTGGCTCTCAATTATATTCTTGTCTACTAGTAGGCCCCATCTATTCTGCCATCTTGAATATTTTTTGCACATCACCTTTGGCAATATGTCTCCGTTCTGATGCTCCAGCTTTGAATTGTTCCGAACTGTGGAGCAGAACACTTCTCTAGGCTGGAAGACTGACACCTCAAAACTGTCTTTGAGGGCGATAGCCTGATCACATCATCATTACATCCACTGCTTCTGCTACCTGCATTGTATTCAACTGAAGAAGCCTTTGTAGGCAAAACGTTTCAGAATAAAGATACCTAACGATTGCACAAGTCTTAATTGTAAACATGTTGGCATTGTATATTATTATATTCACAGCTTTTTCTACATCTCTCCCTATATTTGAAAGCTATTCTAGACATAAAATATTAAAAGTTGTAAATTGTGACTAAATGGTTTGCAAAGCTAGGTCCACAGAGAGATCAGGTGTGCTGATGTGGAATAAAAATTAGGCTTCATCCACTGTTAAATTATGTTGCCCTGTCTATGAACAATCCTAACGATCTGTAGATTTTTGTTCATGTTCTCTGGAAGTCTTATTGAAAGTGTAATTGCTCTTTCATTATAAATCCTAAAATGCTACTTATACAATATCCCATGTACTATTCATCATAAGTGCATTTTTTTTTTTTTTAATTTAGTCAGGTGGCACAATCCTCAAGTTGGGAGAAGCTCATGTTCAGGAGCATCGTGATATTGAATTCTATAAGGTGGAGTTAAAGGATGCTCTACAGCCAGGCAAAACTGTAAATGTAAGTATTATTTTATAATAAAAAAAATTTACAATAAATATTTTTAAAAAATTTTATGTATGTTAAAAAATTTAATGTGCTGGTGAATAATTTGCAATGTCCTTGTATTAAAAGAATATACAGTATAACCCTGTTAGTCATGGGGATATGGTGATAAAGATATTGGAGAAATAACGTTGTTGTTGGATGATCTTGTAGGGAAGGATGGTTCTAAGATGGTTCCTGAGGTGGTGGTTGTTAGTGTTTGAAGGTGTTGCTTTGATGCTGGTGTCAGAAAAGTTAGCTTGAAAAAGAGTGATAGGCATCTGCTTGGTTGCAGGCAGATAGTGTATATAAATGCAGCATCTACCTTTAATTTGATGCTCTGCTTCATTACTAAATCCATTGCATAAACTTGCCATAATAGAAGTTACATTTGACTGTCAATTTGTTTTCCTTGGTCAAATAAATCCTCATTGTTGTCTTTTTTTCTTATTCTTCACTTTGGTATACTCTTTTGTCGTCTGTGACTCTTGCCTGTCGGTTCCTCCACCTGCTTGTCATAATCAAACCTTGTGATTCTCTTGTCAACAAGTTTAAACTCAAGTGATTTCCTACTGCTTTTCACAACTTCAGACATACATTGATGATTGGTTTCTACACCAAGATACTATGATGTTGCTGTGTAACAGTATATATTATTGATGGTTTGAATTACTGACAACCTGATAAGACTCAAGTGCAACGCTTTGGCATGTTTATTGCCAAAATGTTTCAGTTAAAGCCTGCTGCTTAGGCAAAATGTTATGGGCAATAAAGATACCAAAATGTTCCACATGTCAGTACTATATACCATCAGTAATACGATACCTATACTTACCTGACAAAACACCATGGTATCAGGTACAGAGGAAGTCTTCTGCAACTTTGTCAAACAACTGTATAGCATAACCTACTGCCACCAATGAGCCATGCTTCCCTGTGACATTTTACCATCAGCTGCTACACCTGACTTATGCTCCAGTATATAAGGTCTGGTTGCATGCCTTTGCTTTAGGCTTCAGGGATTAATCTCAAAATTACTACTGCACAAAGGAGAAATATTTGGCAATAAAGATAACCAAGTATTGCACATGTCTTATTCATGAGCTTGTTGATACTGTATACCATCGAGATTATGAAAAGGAACCACAAAGTTTATCTAAAGCATAAAAGCAAGAAACAGTGGTACCTCGACATATGTGCAGCTCGCAACTCGAACATTTATGTAGGTGTATTTCTGTAAGTGCTTTTCTAAGTGTATTTTTGGGGGTCTGAAACGGATTAATCTAATTTACATTATTCCTTATGGGAACAAATTCGTTTGGTATCGGCACTCAAACAGCCTTCTGAAACGAATTAAGCTCGTAACTCGAGATACCACTGTACATTACATTGATGAAACAGGAAAAAAAATGCTATTGAGGTAAAAGTATACATTTTAGCCTACTTCGGTGCTGCTTTTGAATCAAATCAAAATTAACATACACAGGTACAGTGGTACCTCGGTTAACAATGGTCCCCAAACTCTCCCTTTTATGTAAGTTTATTTTTTTAAATGCTTTTGCAAGTGTATTTTTTGGGGGTCTAAAAGGACTAGTCTATTTTACATTATTCCTTATGGGATAAATTCGTTTGGTAATGGCACTTGAACAGCAATCTGGAACGAAAAAATATCGTTAACCGAGGTACCACTGTATGTATTTTCATTTACAAAATTGGAAATAGATTTTTCACATTTTGAGTATTGCTGACAGCACTTGAATAGCATATTCAGACACCATTTGTGGAATGTGCTTGCTGTTTCAATAGACATTGCATGACACTATGCTGGATTCAGTTTTATTACAGAAGGTTATGGCGAGAGCCCACAGTCTTGTACCTCTCAACACTTAGGCCTCCAGAGTCTGACTGGTGAGAGCAGGCAGCTCTGGGGTAGTTAAATGTTTTCTATGCTGCACTGAAGGAAAAGACTATCCTATAAGTTAACTGTCAATAAGGCTTTCATCACCTTGACTGAGGAAGGGCATTAAATGAGGAAACTCGAGTGACATTCTCAACTTAATGAACGACATGTACGTTTACCTTAGTTGCTGATGAAAAGTTTTTTATCTAGTGTAATTGTTCACAATAAAAAAAAATTATATTTTATTTTATAAATTCTTCTAGGTTGAGGTGGAAATCATCATGACCCAAATCCTTGAACCATACCCAGCCACCATCCAGCAAGGAGAGAAGCAGCTAGTTCGTTATGCTGGGAATCATTACGTCCTCAGCCCTTACACAACCACAACCCAGACAACTACTGTTACTCTTCCATCTCCTAACATTGAATCCTATTCACGCCTCAAGCCCACTACCCACACAGACACTTCAATAACATATGGCCCATATGATGGTGTTGCTGGATTCTCTGAGGTAATAATTCTTCATTTTTTAAATTATCCTACAGTTTTGTAAATTATTTACATTTTAGAATTCTAAGGATACTGAATGGTGGTAGGATTTAATTCTTTAAATTGAGATCATTAAACATGCTTCTCTCAGTTATTTAATGAGTTATTCATACAGTCCCTTCAAATTCGGTGCTTCATTATTTATGGGTTTCAGTTATCCAGCTTTTACTGATACGTAACCAGTGAATAGATTCAATTATTCAACATTTTTGTTGCTTGATAGATTTTCCACTTCTTGGTGTTATTTGAGAATGCCAATACTAACTATATTAGTGATGTTTTAGAGATATTGCCTTGAGATTCACATTGAATCCAAATGTAAAACAAAATTTACAATAAGGACTTAATTGTGTGTTAGTCTCGCTTTTTAGTTTCTCTAGATCTCTAGGAATGTAATTCCCCCTCCTACGTCCTCTGTATCTGTTGGTATAACTGTTATATATTATGTATATGGTAAATGCCCAGAATATTTAATTCTTTTGGTCCATTTTCAGGATTCCATGAATATTCATTTTGAAAATAACTCCCCGTTTTTGGCTGTAACAAAGCTTGAACGTGTTATTGAAGTGTCCCACTGGGGCAACATAGCTGTGGAGGAAACAATTGACGTTTTACATATTGGTGCCAAGCTGAAGGGCCCATTTTCACGTTATGACTACCAGCGTGAACATAACAGCTACTCCAGTATTAAGTAAGTTTAAGTATTTAAGTGTCCACTAAAACTTTTTCATAACTTTTTTTTCTGTTAATTCATTCACTTGTGCATCACAATCCACTCATGTCTTGGCTATTTAAATTTATATTTTTTCTTGCAAGTTTACAGTGGTTTGCTGCAAATGAATTGCTGTGTGAGGTAATGATGTATACATACTGTGCTAAAGCAAGAAAATAGGAAAGACATGGAATTGATATATAAAAAAAAAAGGTATGAGGTAGGGGTTAGCTGAGAGTAGTTTTTTCATGAAAGGAAGATTGATAATATAAGAGCATAAAAGTAAAATAAAAAAAAAAGATGAATGATTGTGGGGCAAGGAAAAACACATACGTAGAAGCATTCTTCATTAATACAGCTTTAGTGCTTCACTAATATGGCGTTTTTCAATTATTTTTTTTTTAACACGTTGGCCGTTTCCCACTGAGACGGGGTGACCCAAAAAGAAAGAAAAAAACTCAGAATGAAAGAAAAAACTTTCATCAGTCAACACTTTCACCATCATTCATACATAATCACTGTCTTTACAGAGGCACTCGGATACGACATTTTAGATGTCGCTCCAAAAGGCCAATATCCCAAACTCCTCCTTTAATGTGCAGACATTGTACCTCCCACCTCCAGGACTAAAGTCCGGCTAACCGGTTTCCCTGAATCCCTTCACAAAATATTAACCTTTTCACACTCCAACAGCTTGTCAGGTCCTAAAACCCATTCATCTCCATTCACTCCTATCTGACACACTCACGCACACTTGCTGGAAGTCCAAACGCCTCGCCCACAAAACCTCCTTTACCCCCTCCATCCAACCTTTCCTAGGATGACCCCTACCCCTCCTTCCTTCCACTACAGATTTATATGCTCTTCTAGTCATTCTACTTTGTTCCATCCTCTCTAAATGACCAAACCATCTCAACAACCCCTCTTCAGCCTTCTGACTAATACTTGTAGTAACTCCACACCTCCTAATTTCCACACTATGAATTCTCTGCGTAATATTTACACTACACATTGCCTTTAGACACATCTCCACTGCCTCCAGCCTCCTCCTTGCTGCAGCATTTATGACTCATGCTTCACACCCATATACACCTACCATCCTACTTATGACCATGCTTGGTTCCGACCAACCGGTCATAACTCAAAATGGATGTAAGTTGACCCTTAGAAAATTGCCAATATGGATACTTCAAAAATTAAATCTTAATCTTGTAAAGCAATCATTCGTTTGTTTGTTGTGGAAATCACTTCATTCTGTTCATTATCATAGATTGGTTTTCACAAAATAGGTGAATACAGTAGGACGTCATTTAGCACGATAGTTACGTTCCTGAAAAAGTCGTGTTAGATAATTTCGTCTTAAATAATTAACAGAACTTATGGGAAAAATAGGGTTACGTGTTTGAGAGTCCCCAAAAAGCCAAACAAGTTTTTTTAGACCAACATATCTTGCAAAAATTGAAGGTGAATATGTAATTTTAGTTCATTGTCATGATCTATTACTGCTTAAGACTACAAATGCAATAGAAATAATAGTATTTCTTACCTTAAATTGTGGGTAATGATGTTTGTGGATGGTAGTGAAGAGTGGATATGGATGGTGTGGCCCTACTGAGCTGAGGTGGATATGTAATTGTAGTGCATTGTCATGATCTATTACTGCTTAAGACTACAAATGCAATAGAAATAATAGTATTTCTTACCTTAAATTGTGGGTAATGATGTTTGTGGATGGTAGTGAAGAGTGGATATGGATGGTGTGGCCCTACTGGGCTGAGGTGGATGCTTGTTGGTTGTCGGTAGAAGTGGATGGTAGAGGTTCTGGTGCTGAAGTCGATGGTTGTATTGCAGTGTGCATAAATTCTGTAATGGATCTCTGGGTTTTTTTATTCTGCATTACATTATACAGCTGACGGTAAGGCATCATCAGCTGGTCTAGACCCCGCTTCAAAGCCCTGCTTCTAGCTTTGTCAGGGTCCTCTTCAGTGAAAAAGTCTGCTAGTTTAGCAGCAACATGGAACTGCTCACGTAACTGCTGCAATGTTAACTCTTTTCTTCAGGTTCTTCTTCATCTTCTTCTGTTATCTCCTCCCTTGCATCTGTGCATCGAACTCTGCCAACATTTCCTCTGGACTCCTGTCTTCATCATCATCATCTTCTAAGAGTTCATTCACATCATCTTCATTCATATCTTCAAAACCATCACCTGGTAATCTCCTTGCCAGCTGAACAATTTCCTGAACCTGACTCTCAAGCAAGGGAAAACCAGTGAAAGAATTAACTACAGAAGGCCATAACTTTCCCCAGCCTGCATTTAATGTTGATTGGGGCACTTCATTCCATGCACTTCTAGCATAGCTGATGGCATCTGCAATGTTAAATTTACTCCAGAAGCTTGGTACTGCCAGGTTGGAGTCAGAGTCCATTGATGCAACTAGTTTTTTATAATTTTTTTGTGTAGTTACACTTGAATGTCTGAATAACTCCCTGGTCCAGTGGTTGTATCAGAGATGTTGTATTTGGAGGTAAAAATACAACTTTTATATGTGGTGTCACATCCAGCAAAGCTTGTGGATGAGTACGGGAATTATCAAGAATGAAGAGAGCCTTGAATGCAAGGTTCTTGGTGTGCAGGTAAAACTTGACTTCAGGAATAAAGTGATGCTTAAACCAGTCAATAAATATTTCCTCTGTCATCCATGCTGACTGGTTTGACTTCCAAATTACTGGTAAGGTGTTTTTATCCACACCTCTCAAAACACGAGGAGTCTTAGAGCGGTAAATAACCATGGGCTTACACTTGAAATCACCTGATGCATTACCGCAAAGGAGCAAGGTGAAGCGATCCTTTGCTGCCTTGAAGCCCGGTGCACTTTTCTCTTCCTGACTGATAAAAGTTCGTGTTGGCATTTTCTTCCAAAAAACACCTGTCTCGTCAGCATTAAAAACTTGCTGTGGCTCATAGCCACCCTCGGAAATAAGTTCCTGAAATTCAGCAGGGAAATTACTTGCTGCTGTATGATCAGCTGAAGCACTTTCACCAGAAAACTTAATATTATGTAACTTATTATGCAACTTAAAGGATTGCTGGTGTCTTTTTTCTGTCTCATAAACACGCTGGATAACAGGTATATCTAGCTACTTCTACTTACACTTTAGGTCACACTACACTGGCATACACATGCATATATATACATACACACATCTAGGTTTTTCTTCTTTTTCTTAATAGCTCTTGTTCTTTTTATTTTCTCTAATGTCCATGGTGAAGTGGAAAAGAATCTTTCCTCCGTAAGCAATGCGTGTCGTATGAGGCGACTAAGATGCCGGGAGCAATGGGCTAGTAACCCCTTCTCCTGTACAAATCTACTAAAAACGAGAAGAAGAAAAACTTTATAAAATTGGGTTGTCTGAATGTGCGTGGATGTAGTGCGGATGATAAGAAAGAGATGATTGCCGATGTTATGAATGAAAAGAAGTTGGATGTCCTGGCCCTAAGCGAAGCAAAGCTGAAGGGGGTTGGCGAGTTTCAGTGGGGAGAAATAAATGGGATTAAGTCAGGAGTATCCGAGAGAGTTAGAGCTAAGGAAGGGGTAGCAATAATGTTGAAGGATCAGTTATGGAAGGAAAAGAGGGAATATAAATATGTAAATTCAAGGATTATGTGGATTAAAATAAGGGTCGGATGCGAAAAGTGGGTCATAATAAGCGTGTATGTGTCACTGTAAGCTCAGTGAGAGTTCATAGGGTATAACCGTTTCTGCTCACGTGACCAGCCGTTGCAACCGTTAGCCCAATGTCAAAGGTCACCCATGTCAAAGGTCAATACTTTGAACGCTATGAGCCCTGCTCGGGGCAGTGCCAGTTACCATCCAGACTCAGTGCAGGACAGACACGCAGGCCTATGGCTCTGAGAATATCACCTGTCTAATATACCAAGTTACCATCCCAAACTCGTCTGTTCATTACCCAATCTACGAAAGAACCCCATAACACGTTGTACTTATCACGGCTGTTCACGTGATTTCCAACCTCTGCCCATGTGATCTGGCATCAGCCAATCATAGGCAGAGGTTGGAAATCACGTGAACAGCCGTGATAAGTACAACCGTACATATGCACCTGGAGAAGAGAGGAGTGTAGAGGAGAGAGAGAGATTTTGGGAGATGTTAAGCGAATGTATAGGAACTTTTGAACCAAATGAGAGAGTAATTGTGGTAGGGGACCTAAATGCTAAAGTGGGAGAAACATGCAGAGAGGGTGTAGTAGGTAAGTTTGGGGTGCCAGGTGTAAATGATAATGGGAGCCCTTTGATTGAACTTTGTATAGAAAGGGGTTTAGTTATAGGTAATACATATTTTAAGAAAAAGAGGATAAATAAGTATACAAGATATGATGTAGGGCGTAATGACAGTAGTTTGTTGGACTATGTATTGGTAGATAAAAGACTGTTGAGTAGACTTCAGGATGTACATGTTTATAGAGGGGCTACAGATATATCAGATCACTTTTTAGTTATAGCTACAGTGGGAGTAAAAGGTAGATGGGATACAAGGAAAATAGAATCAGTAAGTAAAAGAGAGGTGAAGGTTTATAAACTAAAAGAGGAGGCAGTTAGGGTAAGATATAAACAACTATTGGAGGATAGATGGGCTAGTGAGTGTAGGCAATGGGGTCGAAAATGTATGGGGTAGATTTAAAAATGTAGTGTTAGTGTTCAGCAGAAGTTTGTGGTTACAGGCGAGTGGGTGCGGGAGGGAAGAGGAGCGATTGGTGGAATGATGATGTAAAGAGAGTAGTAAGGGAGAAAAAGTTAGCATATGAGAGGTTTTTACAAAGTAGAAGTGATGCAAGGAGGGAAGAGTATATGGAGAGAAAAAGAGAGGTTAAAAGAGTGGTGAAGCAATGTAAAAGAGAGCAGATGAGAGAGTGGGTGAGATGTTATCAGCAAATTTTGTTGAAAATAAGAAAAAGTTTTGGAATGAGATTAATAAGTTGAGGAAGCCTAGAGAACAAATGGATTTGACAGTTAAAAATAGGAGAGGAGAGTTATTAAATGGAGAGTTAGAGGTATCGGGAAGATGGAGAGAATATTTTGAGGAGTTGTTAAATGTTGATGAAGACAGGGAAGCTGTGATTTCGTGTGTAGGGCAAGGAGGAATAACATCTTGTAGGAGTGTGGAAGAGCCAGTTGTGGGTGTAGGGAAGTTCGTGAGGCAGTGGGTAGAATGAAAGTGGGTAAGGCAGCTGGGATTGATGGGATAAAGATAGAAATGTTAAAAGCAGGTGGGGATATAATTTTGGAGTGGTTGGTGCTATTATTTAATAAATGTATGGAAGAGGGTAAGGTACCTAGGGATTGGCAGAGAGCGTGTATTGTTCCTTTGTATAAAGGCAAAGGGGACAAAAGAGAGTGCAAAAAATTATAGGGGAATAAGTCTGTTGAGTGTACCTGGTAAAGTGTATGGTAGAGTTATTATTGAAAGAATTAAGAGTAAAACAGAAAGCAGGATAGCAGATGAACAAGGGGGCTTTAGGAAAGGTAGGGGGTGTGTAGACCAAGTGTTTACAG
This sequence comes from Cherax destructor, assembly GCA_009830355.1. NCBI lineage: Eukaryota > Metazoa > Arthropoda > Malacostraca > Decapoda > Parastacidae > Cherax > Cherax destructor. Next base: position 54,508 of record WNWK01006271.1, on the reverse strand, counting down.
TGAAACATATAGGTGAACAGTATTTGGATAAGGGTAAAGATGTTTTTGTGGCATTTATGGATTTGGAAAAGGCGTATGATAGGGTAGATAGGGGGGCAATGTGGCAGATGTTGCAGGTGTATGGAATAGGAGGAAGGTTACTGAAAGCAGTGAAGAGTTTTTATGAGGATAGTGAGGCTCAGGTTAGTGTGTGTAGGAGGGAAGGGGACTATTTCCCAGTAAAAGTGGGCCTTAGACAAGGATGTGTGATGTCACCGTGGTTGTTCAATATATTTATAGATGGGGTTGTAAGAGAAGTGAATGCGAGGGTCTTGGCAAGAGGTGTTGGGCTAAAAGATAAAGAAGCAAATACAAAGTGGGAGTTGTCACAGTTGCTTTTTGCTGATGACACTGTGCTTTTGGGAGATTCTGAAGAGAAGTTGCAGAGGTTGGTGGATGAATTTGGTAGGGTGTGTAAAAGAAGAAAATTGAAAGTGAATATAGGAAAGAGTAAGGTGATGAGGATAACAAAAAGAATAGGTGACGAAAGATTGGATATCAGATTGGAGGGAGAGAGTATGGAGGAGGTGAATGTATTCAGATATTTGGGAGTGGACATGTCGGGGATGGGTCTATGAAGGATGAGGTGAATCATAGAATTGATGAGGGAAAAGGGTGAGTGGAGCACTTCGGAGTCTGTGGAGACAAAGAACCTTGTCCATGGAAGTAAAGAGGGAATGTATGAGAGTATAGTTATACCAACGCTCTTATATGGGTGTGAAGCATGGGTGATGAATGTTGCAACGAGGAGAAGGCTGGAGGCAGTGGAGATGTCATGTCTGAGGTCAATGTGTGGTGTGAATATAATGCAGAGAATTCGGAGTTTGGAAATTAGGAGGAGGTGCGGGATTACCAAAACGATTGTCCAGAGAGCTGAGGAGGGGTTGTTGAGGTGGTTTGGACATGTAGAGAGAATGGAACGAGACAGAGTGACTTCGAGAGTGTATAAATCTGTAGTGGAGGGAAGGCGGGGTAGGGTCGGCCTAGGAAAGGTTGGAGGGAGGGGTAAAGGAAGTTTTGTGTGCGAGGGGCTTGGACTTCCAGCAAGCATGTGTGAGCGTATTTGATAGGAGTGAATGGAGGCATATGGTTTTAATACTTGACGTGCTGTTGGAGTGTGAGCAAAGTAACATTTATGAAGGGATTCAGGGAAACCGGCAGGCCGGACTTGAGTTCTGGAGATGGGAAGTACAGTGCCGGCACTCTGAAGGAGGGGTGTTAATGTTGCAGTTTTATAACTGTAGTGTAAAGCACCCTTCTGGCAAGACAGTGATGGAGTGAATGATGATGAAAGTTTTTCTTTTTCGGGCCACCCTGCCTTGGTGGGAATCGGCCGATGTGTTAATAAAAAAAAAAAAAAAAAGTTCTTGAACCAGCCTGTGGTAAACATACACTCGTTTTCAGGCCTGCCTTCCTTATCACACACTGCTTTAAACAACTGTAAGGCCTTTTCCCTAATTAAGAGAAAACTAAGTGGTGCACCTTTCTTTGTTTTCTGTTCGATCCACTCAAGCAACAAGTTTTCAGTTTTATTTACTTGTTGCGACCTACGTGTCATTCTTTTCATGAGGTCACATTTTGGGTTATTCATTACATAAGCTCGTATATTTGCCTCATTCTTCCTAATCGTACGAACTGACGCTTCATTAAGGCCATAGGCCCTCACTATATCCCTCACACGTGAGCCACTCTTAAGCTTATCTAATATCTCGATTTTCTTTGAAATTCCTAGACTTGAACGCTTAAACTTTTTCTTGTCACTTGCTGGAACACTTGTATGCTTACTGGGTGCCATGATTTCTTTGTATATTTATCAAAATGCAATGAAAATCAGGAAATGAATGTAAATAAACACAGCGAGTTTCCCGATACTTATCGTCCTGCACGTGTACGAACCAAACTGAACGCTGGGAGGGATGCGTGGGTGGGTGAGGGTGGCGGGGGATGGCACAAGGACTCCCCCACTGACTCAATGGTTTAACCCACCGTGGGCGACCGCGCGCTAAAATTTTTTCCCCTCCTGCTGAACCGTGTAATATCATCTTTACGTCGTGTAAGATGATAATGTGTCGCAAAACTTAAATCGTGCAATACCGGTAACGTGCAACATAATCTCGTGCTAAATGACGTTCTACTGTACATAACTTCTGAGATAATAGCCGAAAGCGCGTGCATACCCGAGTAATCAGGAATTTTTTTTTTTTCCCCCGAAAAAAAATACCTTTTTTTTTCAGTGTTTTCATAAGCTACGAGTGTCTCTTACAGTTTGCCCTCGTGCTAGATCCATTTTCTCTCATAAGAGTGACGAAAGAAGGGATAATAACCCTTATGGTTGGTGGTGTCCAAAAAGTCTCTTTCCTATCTGCGCAGCAGGCCTTCATATTATGCTAGATAATATTTATTCTGACGTATTTTTTGTTTCTATGCTATTGATATTTCACCTTATGTCATAATAGATCAATTGTGATAGGTAGATAAGCCTTATTGTTGATATTAGTGTAAGAATACAACATTTTGTCGGCTGCTCTCTCTTGCTTGTGTCAGCACTTCTACCCAGTTCTGTCAGTTATTGTAATGAGAGATGAGTATTTATTGTACTAAGAGGAAGAAGAACAAAGAATGGAAGAAGTACAAAAGAAATTCACAGTAGAGGGGTTAGCTGGTGTGTTCGTGTGTGTGTTTACATTCTTGGTGTCTCTTGTGGCAGCTTAATTAAGAAATGATTATACGTACTCAGTGAACAATGTACGATGGTGATGATAACAATTAATAATAATAATAAAATAATAATCACTCTGGAGCGCTTTAAATGTCATACGTATTTTGTATAGGTTTAGTAGCTGATATTTAAAGCATTCCGAGCAATTATTATTATTCTTTCAACAAATCGGCCGTTTCCCTCCAAGCCGGGGTGGCCCAAAGAGAAAAACAAAAGTTGCTCTTTTTAACTTAAGTAATGTATACAGGAGAAGGGGTTACTAGCCCCTTGCTCCCGGCATTTTAATCGACTTACGACATGCATGGCTTACGAAGGAAGAATTCTGTTCCACTTCCCCATAGAGATAAGAGGAAATAAGAACAAGAACTAGTAAGAAAATAGAAGAAAACCCAGAGGGGTGTGTGTATATATGCTTGTACATGAATGTGTAGTGTGACCTAAGTGTAAGTAGAAGTAGCAAGACATACCTGAAATCTTGCATGTTTATGAGAGAGAAAAGACACCAGCAATCCTACCATCATGTAAAACAATTACAGGCTTTCGTTTTACACTCACTTGGCAGAACGGTAGTACCTCCCTGGGCGGTTGCTGTCTACCAACCTACTACCTAGGTATCATTATTATCACCATCGACATACTTTGTTCATTGAGTTTAATAATTTCTTAATTAAGCTGCCATGAGAGAGACCGAGAATGTAAACAGTTTAGAAGTCCCTCCAAACTGCCAATATCCCAAACCCCTCCTTTAAAGTGCAGGCATTGTACTTCCCATTTCCTAGACTCAAGTCCAGTTAACCGGTTTCCCTGAATCCCTTTACAAAATATTACCCTGCTCACACTCCAACAGCTCGTCAGGTCCCAAAAACCATTCGTCTCCGTTCACTCCTATCTAACACGCTCACGCATGCTTAAATGAATAATTATTGTATTCTCTATTCTTAACCTATATTGTAATAATAAATAATTTCTTCCCAGATCATTTAAAACAATTATGCCAGCATCTGCCAAGGATGTGTACTATCGTGATGAAATTGGGAACATCTCGACATCTCACATGCGTGTTCAAGATGATGCAGTGGAATTGGATTTGAGACCCAGATTCCCATTATTTGGAGGTTGGAAGACCCATTACAAAATAGGCTACAATGTTCCTTCATATGAGTACCTCTACAGCTCTGGTAGGTGTCACTTTTAATACCATATTTGTGAATACTTGTATAAATCTAGTTGCTACATATGAAATAGGAAATTCATAGTTAAGTGGTTGACATAGATATAAAAGTAGTACAGTGAGCTGATGTTTTTTGTATATAAGTATTTTGAGACTGAGATTTGCATATAGATACTGTAATCCTAAAGCCAGTATAGCCACCCTAGGTAAGTACCTCAATGGACAAAATGGGGTTCTTGACATTTTAAGAAATTTGTTGCATTTATTTAATAACTTAATAGTGCAGTTATTACCAGCTGGGGGAGAGGGGTGGGAATATTAGCAGTTTGGAGGGGAATCTGAACTGCAATATTGGCGTACCTCTGGCAAGACAGTGAAAGTTTTTTTTTTTTTTTTCTCTCTCTCCATCACCCTATCTCAGTGAGGGATGACGAGTCTGTTAAAACAAAAATTATCAGATTAAGTACTATGCAAAGGCTATGGTACCCGTGGCCTGGAGGCTAAATGCTCTCGCTATACACAGCAAGGGTCTGGGTTCGATTCCCAGCAAGGGTAGAAACATTGTGTGTTTCTTTACACCGGTTGTCTATGTTCCCCATCAGTAAAATGGGAACTTGGGTGTTAGTCGACTGGTGTGGGTCGCATCCTGGGACAAAACTGACCTAATTTGCCCAAAATGTTCTATATAACAAGCGGCTTTCTATATAGTAATATGTCATTGATGTCAGCTAGGCCTGTATACCTTGTACATATACTTGTAGAAATAAATATTTTTTTTTTTTTTTTTTCAACAAGTCGGCCGTCTCCCACCGAGGCAGGGTGACCCAAAAAGAAAGAAAATCCCCAAAAAGAAAATACTTTCATCATCATTCAACACTTTCACCACACTCATACATAATCACTGTCTTTGCAGAGGAGCTCAGATACGACAGCTGAGAAAAGTCCCTCCCAGCTGTCACTATCTCAGACCCCTCCTTTAAAGTGCAGGCATTGTACTTCCCATTTCCAGGACTCAAGTCCAACTAAATCAATTAACTGGTTTCCCTGAATCCCTTCACAAAATGTTACCCTGCTCACACTCCAACAGATCGTCATGTCCCAAAACCATTCGTCTCCATTCACTCCTATCTAACACGCTCACACATGCTTGCTGGAAGTCCAAGCCCCCGCCCACAAAACCTCCTTTACCCCTTCCCTCCAACCTTTCTAGGACGACCCCTACCCCGCCTTCCTTCCCTACAGATTTATACGCTCTCCAAGTCATTCTACTTTGATCCATTCTCTCTAAATGACCAAACCACCTCAACAACCCTCTTCAGCCCTCTGACAAATACTTTTAGTAACTCCACACCTTCTCCTAATTTCCACATTCCGAATTTTCTGCATAATATTTACACCACACATTGCCCTTAGACAGGACATCTCCACTGCCTCCAGCCTCCTCCTCGCTGCAGCATTTGCAACCCATGCTTCACACCCATATAAGAGTGTTGGTACCACTATACTTTCGTACATTCCCTTCTTTGCCTCCATGGATAACGTTTTGTCTCCACAGAAACCTCAATGCACCACTCACCTTTTTCCTTCATCAATTCTATGGTTAACCTCATCCTTCATAAACCCATCCGCTGACACGTCAACTCCCAAATATCTGAAAACATTTACTTCTTCCATAATCCCTCTCTCCAATGTGATATCCAATTTTTCTTTATTTAAATCGTTTGATACCCTCATCACCTTACTCTTATCTATGTTCACTTTTAACTTTCTACCTTTACACACACTCCCAAACTCGTCCACTAACCTTTGCAACTTTTCTTTAGAATCTCCCATAAGCACAGTATCATCAGCAAAAAGTAACTGTGTCAACTCCCATTTTGCATTTAATTCTCCATAATTTAATCCCACCCCTCTCCCCAACACCCTAGCATTTACTTCTTTTACAACCCCATCTATAAATATATTAAACAACCATGGTGACATTACACATCCCTGTCTAAGACCTACTTTTACCGGAAGTAATCTCCCTCTCTCCTACACACCCTAACCTGAGCCTCACTATCCTCATAAAAACTCTTTACAGCCTTCAGTAACTTACTACCTATTCCATACACTTGCAACATTTGCCACATTGCTCCCCTATCCACTCTATCATATGCCTTTTCTAAATCCATAAATGCAATAAAAACTTCTCTACCTTTATCTAAATACTGTTCACATATATGCTTCACTGTAAACACTTGATCTACACATCCCCTACGCACTCTAAAGCCTCCTTGCTCATCTGCAATCCTACTCTCTGTCTTACCTCTAATTCTTTCAATAATATCCCTGCCATACACTTTACCTGGTATACTCAGTAAACTTATTCCCTATAATTTTTACACTCTCTTTATCCCCCTTCCCTTTATATAAAGGAACTATACATGCTCTCTGCCAATCCCTAGGTACCTTCCCTCTTTCATACATTTATTAAACAAAAATACCAACCACTCCAGCACTATATCTCCCCCTGCTTTTAACATTTCTGTCATGATTCCGTCAATTCCAGCTGCTTTACCCCCTTTCATTCTACGTAATGCCTCACGCACCTCCCCTACACTCACATCCTGCTTTTCTTCACTCCTAAACGATGTTGTACCTCCCTGGCCAGTACATGAAATTACCGCCTCCCTTTTTCATCGACATTTAAAAGTTCCTCAAAATATTCCCGCCATCTACCCAATACCTCCAGCTCCCCATCTACTAACTCCCTACTCTGTTTTTAACTGACAAATCCATTCGTTCCCTAGGCTTTCTTACCTTGTTTATCTCACTCCAAAATTTTTCTTGTTTTCAGCAAAATTTCTTGACAGAGCCTCTCCCATTCTTTCATCCGCTCTTCTTTTGCACTCTCTCACCACTCTCTTCACCTTTCTTTTACTCTCCATATACTCTGCTCTTCTATTAACACTTCTGTTTTGTAAAACCTCTCATAAGCTACCTTTTTCTCTTTTATCACACCCTTTACTTCTTCATTCCACCACTCACTCCTCTTTCCTCCTGCACCCACCCTCCTATAGCCACAAACTTCTGCCCCACATTCTAATACTGCATTTTTAAAACTATCCCAACTCTCTTCAACCCCCCCACTACTCCTACTTGCACTAGCCCACCTTTCTGCCAATAGTTGCTTATATCTCACCCTAACTTCCTCCTCCCTTAGTTTATACACTTTTACCTCTCTCTTACTTGCTGTTGCCATTTTCTTTTTGTCCCATCTACCTTTTACTCTAACTGTAGCTACAACCAAATAATGATCTGATATATCTGTTGCCCCTCTATAAACATGTACATCCTGAAGCCTACTCATCAACCTTTTATCCACCAATACATAATCCAACAAACTACTTTCCTTACGTGCTATATCATACTTTGTATATTTATTTATCCTCTTTTTCATAAAATATGTATTACTTATTACCAAACCTCTTTCTACACATAGCTCAATTAATAGTTCCCCATTTATATTATTATTATGATGATATTGATTATGATGAAACTTAATTCATATATGTTCATAGATTGCATGCAATGAGTAGGTAGGAAAGTATTTAGAGAGGATGGAGCATTATAGGATGACTTTGAGGGTGTAGGGGAAGGCAGGGTAGGGGTCATACTGGGAAAGGATGGAGGTAGGGGGGTAAAGGTTTGTTGTTCAAAGGTACTTGGACATACAGCAGACATGTGTGAGCGTGTTACATAGGAGCGAGTGGAGACAAATGGTTTTTAGGACTTGACAAGCTGTTGGAGTATGAACAAAGTAATATTTTGTAGAGGGATTCAGGGAAACCGGTTAACTGGACTTGAGTGCTGGAGGTGGGAAGTACAGTGCCTGCACTTTAAAGGAGGGGTTTGGGATATTAGCTGTTTGGAGTGACATATGAACTGGAGGGAAATATATTGTGACTGGTGTTAATTAAAGTGTTTATTTTTCGGTCACCTTGCCTCAGTAGGAGACGGTCAGCATGTTTAAAAAACAAAAATATAAAAATAGTAAAATAAATTAGTCAGTGCATCTAAACAAATGTTTTATTTTTTATTAACACATCGGCCGATTCCCACCAAGGCAGGGTGGCCCGAAAAAGAAAAACTTTCATCATCATTCACTCCATCACTGTCTTGCCAGAGGGGTGCTTTACACTACAGTTATAAAACTGCAACATTAACACTCCTCCTTCAGAGTGCCGGCACTGTACTTCCCATCTCCAGAACTCAAGCCCGGGCCTGCCGGTTTCCTGAATCCCTTCATAAATGTTACTTTGCTCACACTCCAACAGCACGTCAAGTATTAAAACCATATGCCTCCATTCACTCCTATCAAATACGCTCACACATGCTTGCTGGAAGTCCAAGCCCTCGCACACAAAACTTCCTTTACCCCTCCCTCCACCCTTTCCTAGGCCGACCCCTACCCCGCCTTCCCTCCACTACAGATTTATACACTCTCGAAGTCACTCTGTCTCGTTCCATTCTTTCTACATGTCCAAACCACCTCAACAACCCCTCCTCAGCTCTCTGGACAATCGTTTGGTAATCCCGCACCTCCTCCTAATTTCCAAACTCCGAATTCTCTGCATTATATTCACACCACACATTGACCTCAGACATGACATTTCCACTGCCTCCAGCCTTCTCCTCGTTGCAACATTCATCACCCATGCTTCACACCCATATAAGAGCGTTGGTATAACTATACTCTCATACATTCCCTCTTTACTTCCATGGACAAGGTTCTTTGTCTCCACAGACTCCGAAGTGCTCCACTCACCCTTTTCCCTCATCAATTCTATGATTCACCTCATCCTTCATAGACCCATCCGCCGACATGTCCACTCCCAAATATCTGAATACATTCACCTCCTCCATACTCTCTCCCTCCAATCTGATATCCAATCTTTCGTCACCTATTCTTTTGTTATCCTCATCACCTTACTCTTTCCTATATTCACTTTCAATTTTCTTCTTTTACACACCCTACCAAATTCATCCACCAACCTCTGCAACTTCTCTTCAGAATCTCCCAAAGCAGTGTCATCAGCAAAAAGCAACTGTGACAACTCCCACTTTGTATTTGCTTCTTTATCTTTTAGCCCAACACCTCTTGCCAAGACCCTCGCATTCACTTCTCTTACAACCCCATCTATAAATATATTGAACAACCACGGTGACATCACACATCCTTGTCTAAGGCCCACTTTTACTGGGAAATAGTCCCCTTCCCTCCTACACACTCTAACCTGAGCCTCACTATCCTCATAAAAACTCTTTACTGCTTTCAGTAACCTTCCTCCTATTCCATACACCTGCAACATCTGCCACATTGCCCCCTATCTACCCTATCATACGCCTTTTCCAAATCCATAAATGCCACAAAAACATCTTTACCCTTATCCAAATACTGTTCACCTATATGTTTCACTGTAAACACTTGGTCTACACACCCCTACCTTTCCTAAAGCCCCTTGTTCATCTGCTATTCTACTTTCTGTCTTACTCTTAATTCTTTCAATAATAACTCTACCATACACTTTACCAGGTACACTCAACAGACTTATTCCCCTATAATTTTTGCACTCTCTTTTGTCCCCTTTGCCTTTATACAAAGGAACAATACACGCCTCTGCCAATCCCTAGGTACCTTACCCTCTTCCATACATTTATTAAATAATAGCACCAACCACTCCAAAACTATATCCCCACCTGCTTTTAACATTTCTATCTTTATCCCATCAATCCCAGCTGCCTTACCCCTTTCATTCTACCCACTGCCTCACGAACTTCCCCTACACTCACAACTGGCTCTTCCACACTCCTACAAGATGTTATTCCTCCTTGCCCTACACACGAAATCACAGCTTCCCTGTCTTCATCAACATTTAACAACTCCTCAAAATATTCTCTCCATCTTCCCGATACCTCTAACTCTCCATTTAATAACTCTCCTCTCCTATTTTTAACTGTCAAATCCATTTGTTCTCTAGGCTTCCTCAACTTATTAATCTCATTCCAAAACTTTTTCTTATTTTCAACAAAATTTGCTGATAACATCTCACCCACTCTCTCATCTGCTCTCTTTTTACATTGCTTCACCACTCTTTAACCTCTCTTTTCTCTCCATATACTCTTCCCTCCTTGCATCACTTCTACTTTGTAAAACCTCTCATATGCTAACTTTTTCTCCCTTACTACTCTCTTTACATCATCATTCCACCAATCGCTCCTCTTCCCTCCCGCACCCACTCGCCTGTAACCACAAACTTCTGCTGAACACTCTAACACTACATTTTTAAATCTATCCCATACATTTTCAACCCCATTGCCTACACTCTCACTAGCCCATCTATCCTCCAATAGTTGTTTATATCTTACCCTAACTGCCTCCTCTTTTAGTTTATAAACCTTCACCTCTCTCTTACTTACTGATTCTATTTTCCTTGTATCCCATCTACCTTTTACTCCCACTGTAGCTATAACTAAAAAGTGATCTGATATATCTGTGGCCCTCTATAAACATGTACATCCTGAAGTCTACTCAACAGTCTTTTATCTACCAATACATAGTCCAACAAACTACTATCATTACGCCCTACATCATATCTTGTATACTTATTTATCCTCTTTTTCTTAAAATATGTATTACCTATAACTAAACCCTTTCTATACAAAGTTCAATCAAAGGGCTCCCATTATCATTTACACCTGGCACCCCAAACTTACCTACTACACCCTCTCTGCATGTTTCTCCCACTTTAGCATTTAGGTCCCCTACCACAATTACTCTCTCATTTGGTTCAAAAGTTCCTATACATTCGCTTAACATCTCCCAAAATCTCTCTCTCTCCTCTACACTCCTCTCTTCTCCAGGTGCATACACGCTTATTATGACCCACTTTTCGCATCCGACCCTTATTTTAATCCACATAATCCTTGAATTTACACATTCATATTCCCTTTTTCCTTCCATAACTGATCCTTCAACATTATTGCTACCCTTCCTTAGCTCTAACTCTCTCAGATACTCCTGACTTAATCCCATTTATTTCTCCCCACTGAAACTCGCCTACCCCTTCAGCTTTGTTTCGCTTAGGGCCAGGACATCCAACTTCTTTTCATTCATAACATTGGCAATCATCTCTTTCTTATCATCCGCACTACATCCACGCACATTCAGACAACCCAGTTTTATAAAGTTTTTCTTCTTCTCATTTTTAGTAGATTTGTACAGGAGAAGGGGTTACTAGCCCATTGCTCCCGGCATCTTAGTCGCCTCATACGACACGCATTGCTTACGGAGGAAAGATTCTTTTCCACTTCCCCATGGACAATAGAGAAAATAAAAAGAACAAGAGCTATTAAGAAAAAGAAGAAAAATCTAGATGTGTGTATGTATATATATGCATGTGTATGCCAGTGTAGTGTGACCTAAAGTGTAAGTAGAAGTAGCTAGATATACCTGTTATCCAACGTGTTTATGAGACAGAAAAGAGACACCAGCAATCCTACCATCATGTAAAACAGTTTCAGGTTTCTGTTTCACAGTCACCTGGCAGGACGGTAGTACCTCCCTGGGTGGTTGCTGTCTACCAACCTACATTGATGCTAATTTAACTCATTTAGATATGCTGAACAAAGCTGGACTTTCTGAAGAGTATTATTTTGTCCATACACTTTGGCAGGGAGTAGAATTCTTCTTGATATTCATAGTCATTTTTTATTTATTGGGTCATTCTGCCTCAGTGGGAGATGGCCGATGTGTTAATTGAAAAAATAATGCATAGTCATTGATTCGTAAGTGTAAAGAAACAAGACTAAACCACCACTTATTGCTTGAGTTTCTATCCAACTTAATGGGGAAAGGTTTGAAAACCTTGCATTAGTTAATTTATGTATACTCTGACATTTTCTGCAGTTACCAGTACATATACGATTTCTGTAATTTCTTTCTTAGGTGATCATTACATTCTGAAAATGCGCATTCTCGACCACGTGTTTGATGATTTTGCTGTGGAGGAATTGGTGGTGAAAATTATCCTACCAGAGGGAGTACGCAATATTGTGTTCGAGTAAGTTTTTAATCTATTTTTATGTATTCAAACTATTCTTTCATTGTTAACCCATGTGAAATTAAATAAATGTATGAATTTACTGTGCAGTATAAATGCATTGTCAATAATTTAACCCATATTGCATTAATACTGTATTTGTACATTGATGCTTCTCTCTCCAGAACACCATACCCAGTCGATCGACTGCCAGACACACTGCACTTCACATATCTCGACACAGTTGGCCGGCCGGTGGTTTCTGTGACAAAGCGGAATTTGGTGGAAAGTCACATACAAGACTTCACACTCCATTACCAGTTTCCTTCTATACTCATGTTGCAAGAACCTCTGCTTGTTGTTGTTGCATTTTTCATTCTATTTATTACGGTAATGATTAATTTAATTGCTTTATTGCCCTCCAATATTTGCAAAAAATGTAAAGTTTTCTAAGATAAATGTCAGACAAGTAGAAATTTTGTACAATAGAACTTCATATAATGTAGGTACAGACCCCACTTGTGACATTTTCTCAAGAAGACATTTTCATCTTTACTTTATCAACTGCAATAGGTTTATTACATTAGCGAGTTTTTTTTTTTTTTTTTTTTTCAAAATTGGTCGTGTTAAATTCCTAACGCAAACTTCCTGAAAATCTAGATATAGTCGAACCATTCATTTTTTCTTCAACAATTCGATAAATACCAAAATATCTTCTGTAAATTTGATATATTTTACGGGAATTTGTAGACTGTAATCCAAATTATAAATTAGACACATGCAACATTTGGGTATCTTTATTGAGGAAACGTTTCGCCACACAGTGGCTTCATCAGTCCAATACAAAGTAGAAAGGTGTAAGGAGAGTAGGAGTTTTGAGGTAATCAGTCCCTCGGCCTGATTACCTCAAAATGTGTCTAATTTATAACTTGTCGGTTCTCTGAACCATTCATCTGTAATCCAAATTGTTTACTAGTTAGGTTATTCTATTCAGTGCTTTATACACTTTTCTCTAATGGCCTTTTCTAATGCTTATACAGTTTTAGCAAAATTGGCCTATAATTTAAATGTTATTCCCTTTGACTCTTTAAATATTGGCACAGTTTTCTTTTTAGTTTTAGTAAGCTATATGGAGAAAGGGGTTACTAGCCCATTGCTCCTGCATTTTAGTTGACTTTTACAACACGCATGGCTTACGGCTTAAAGATTCTTATTCCACTTCCCCATGGATATGAAAGGAAAATAATAAGTTCAACATATTTATAGATGGAGTTGTAAGAGAAGTGAATGCTCAGGTGTTGGCAAGAGGTGTGGGTTTCAAAGATAAAGAATCTAACACAAAGTGGGAGTTGTCACAGTTGCTATTTGCTGATGACACTGCTTTTGGAAGATTCTGAAGAGAAGTTGCAGAGGTTGGTTGATGAGTTTGGTAGGGTATGTAAGAAGGGAATTAAAAGTGAATATAGGAAAGAGTAAGGTGATGAGGATAAAAAAATTAGGTAATGGAAGATTAGATATCAGATTGGAGGGAGAGAGTATGGAGGAGGTGAATGTATTCAGATATTTGGGAGTGGATGTGTCAGTGGATGGATCTATGAAAGATGAAGTTAACCATAGAATTGATGAAGGAAAAAAGGTGATTGGTGCGTTGAGGTATCTGTGGAGACAAAAAGCGTTATCCATGTAGACAAAGAAAGGAATGCATGAAAGTATAGTGGTACCAACACTCTTATATGGGCGTGAAGCTTGGGTTGTAAATGCTGCAGCGAGGAGGCGGCTGGAGGAAGTGGAGATGTCCTGTCTAAGGGTGTGGTGTAAATATTATGCAGCGAATTCAGAGTGGAAATTAGGAGGTGGTGTGGAGTTAGTAAAAGTATTAGTCAGAGGGCTGAAGAGAGGTTGTTGAGATGGTTTGGTCATTTAGAGAGAATGAATCAAAGTAGAATGACTTGGAGAGCGTATAAATCTGTAGGGGAAGGAAGTCTGGGTAGGGGTCATCCTCAAAAAGGTTGGAGGGAGGGGGTAAAGAAGGTTTTGTGGACGAGGGGCTTGGACTTCCAGCAAGCCTGTGTGTGTGTGTTAGATAGGAGTGAATGGAGACGAATGTTTTTTGGGACCTGATGAGCTGTTGGAGTGTGAGCAGGGTAATATTTTGTGAAGGAATTCAAGGAAACCGGTTAGCCAGACTTAGAGTCCTGGAAATGGTAAGTATACAATGCCTGCACTTTAGAGGGGTTTGGGATATTGGCAGTTTGGAGGGACTTCTAAACTGTCTTATCTGAGCGCCTCTGCAAAGACCGTGATTATGTATGAGTGAGGTGAAAGTGTTGAATGATGATGAAAATATTTTATTTTTGGGGATTTTTTCTTTTTGTGTCACCCTTCCTTGGTGGGAGACAGCCGACTTGTTGAAAAATAAAAAAAAACTTTTATGTATTAACCCTCTGTCACGGTGTTGATCAATGGAGCTCCACTAGCTCTGAATATTTTGAAAAAAAAACATTGCACAGGTTTTCAGTATTTCCTTGATCACTTTTGGCCACATCCATCTCAGAGCCATTAAACTCGGGGTCAACATCACTTCCCTTGGAAAATAAGTGTTATTACTACATGGTGTTAGTGAATCCCAGGGGTTTGCCATGCTGTTTGCTCTAGCTGGCGCTTGGTTGAACTGGTGCTCCCACAAGGTACTGAGTGGTCCTAGATTTTTTTCTCAGTACTGTGCACACTGAGTGTGCAGAACCATTCTATACTACCTAGGCCTATCAGGCCTTTGGTGCCAAATTTGAATGCAGGAATAATAGTGCGTAGCAGTAATGTGTAGATCACCGGTGTGACAGTTAAGAGGTTAAATGCAGCAAAGCTGCAGTACAGCTGGACTCTGAAATGAATGGGAGTGTAGTGCACTAAGTTAGTGGTGAGTATAAATAACAAAAAGGCACAATACCGTGACTAGAACAATACACAGATAACCTGCACATAGGACCGAAATGTCGTCATATGCTCTCCTGTGTGTGGGTTATTTTTGGAGTAAGTACAGTGATACCCCGGTTTACGATATTTTTTCGTTCCAGAATGCTGTTCAAGTGCCATTACCAAACTAATTTATCCCCATAAGGAATAATGTAAAATAGACTAGTCCTTTTAGACCCCCAAAAATACACTTTATAAAAGCATTTAAAAAAATAAACTTACATAAAAGGGCGAGTTTGGAGACCATCGTAAACCGGGGTACCACTGTATAATTGTGCAAGAGTGTTGTCGCATTGTTCAGTAGGTGAGCTGTAGGACCATGTTCACTATATAGGAACAGTGGCTACCACAGCCCAAACTATAATTTTTTTTTTAACATGTCGGCTGTCTCTACAAAATAATAATTTCATACATGCATGAAAAAGAACAACACTTTTAAAAAAATGTCAATTCATTGGTAAAAACTTAAAAGGAAAAATTTACAGGTTCAATCTTGTGAAATTAATTATGTTAGTGGTTCTTGAGCATCTTTACATGGATAAACTTGTGTACATAAAAAATAAATGGACAAAATATAATTCAACCTTAAAGAAGTAGAAATTTTTAAATCTTTAATTCATTACTTTTTTTTTTTAACACTTCGGCCATCTCCCACTGAGGCACTTGCCATCATTCACTCTTATCATTGTCTTGCCAGAGGTGCGCAGATACAACAGTTCACGTCCCACCAAACATTAAATGTCCCAAACCCCTCCTTTAGAGTGCTGGCATTGTATTTCCCACCTCTATACAGTGGTACCCTGAGTTTCGTACTGCTCCCAACTCAAACAATTATGTAAGTGTATTATTGTAAGTGTATTTTTGGGGGTCTGAAACGGACTAATTTAATTTACATTATTCCTTAGGGGAGCAAATTCGTTCAGTAACGGCACTCGAATAGCCTTCTGGAACGAATAAAGTACGAAACTCGGGGTACCACTGTACAAAATTCATGTGAACTCTTGCTATATTCATAAAATGAACGAGAATAAAAGTATTTGGTATAAAAAAAAAAAAACAGAGGGAAGTTGGCCTTAGATTGGGTTTTGAGAATGCCATACCTTAAATTAGTCACAGGTATGAAACAAAAGCCTGGATTTGGAAATAGCATAATTTATTTGGTGAATGGTGAAAACTCGTTAAAATAGTTTTTGTTGCACAGCGCACAGTAGTTGTAGATTGAGTTGGAGTGAAGTTCTTGAAGTTACCATTAATATGGAAACAGATGTACTGTACATTCTTTTACATGTACATTATTCAGCTATTCATTGCACTCTTGTAGTGACTGCTTCAAGACACTAAGATACTTGAAGGTGCATAGCATACAGAGGAAGTTTACATGCGACTCTTGGAAGAGATTTAATCAGGGAATGAGACAACAAAGATCATTCGAAGGACAATCAAATATTGGCTCTAGTGAGACATGCGGGCAAATGTCTATACCTGTAATCTATGTTCTCTTGGCAGCAAGTAGATACATAGTGGTGAAGAAATAAATGGGAGTTACTGTTGTTGGAAGTAAACCTGAGGTACCACAAGAGAAAACCACACTGCTTGGCTTTCTTGGGTTATTATCCTTTCAGGCAAATAATCTGAAATGGTCTTCTTGAACTTGCTTTGAATATGATGGCACTTAACTTAGAAAGTTGAGAAAATGCTTGTCACCCCATCCCCTCACTCTTAATTACCATTCATTGTATTCCCTCTTTTAATAGTACTTAATGATAAAGCATTAATAATGTACTTAGAGCTAGATATTGTACATGTTCAGGAATCTGCAGTGTTCAGGTTTACAAAGATTTTTCATTAACTAATTTTTTCAGGTTATTATTTATGTTCGTCTAGACTTGACCCTTAGTAAAGATGACGCAACAGAAGCCAAGATGCGGGTGTCTTCATACTGTGAGCAGGTGCACACTCACCACGACAAGAGAGCTCGTCTCTATGAGAAATTAGAGGAAGAATTGCAGAAGCTCAAGAGCTCTAAAGACGTAGCTCAGTCGCAGGTAAATTATAAATTTCTTTCTTATAAAAGGTAAAAGTAAATTCATTTAATTGGGGGTCGACAGGCCCTCTCCCAAACTCGTTCTCAGGGTCGAAAAAGTTTTTGGAAAAAAAAATTATTTTTTCCTATGAAATGATAGAAAATCTTTTTCCGATCATAACGACACCAAAAGTATGAAATTTGATGGAAAACTTATGGAATTATGCTCTCGCGAAGTTATCGGTCTCAACGATATTTACGCATCGGCGATTTCGCCCACTTTGAGCCCTATTTTTGGCCAATTCCAGTCTACTAAAATCATAGCTATTTTGCTAGAACTTCATTTTTTCTATCGATTGAGTACAAGAAACTGCCCCTTTACAAATTTCAACTACCCAAAAAAGTGGTCAGAAAATGGCAATTTGGCCAATTTCACACAAATTTCAAAGGATGCCAATTTCAAAATGGGGTCCAGAATAAACAAGGCAGACATTCCTGGCACTAAAATAACATCTTCTCTGTTCATTAGTCATGTCTCCAGGCCCCTCTTACATTACTTTTGCTTTCCATTTTCATTTTTTATTCTCAAAAAAATAGAAGATTTACTATTATGTATACAACTGCATCATTGTAAAAACAGTATAGATAATATCAGCGCACTTGTGCAAGAATATTAGACTCGCCAGTTGATGTGTATTGGACGCATGGTGTGATTTGTTTACTCTTGAACATCGGCAAAAATCGAACATTTTCGCTACTTTGAACTCAATTTCAAGGTACTTGTCATCGTCAAACCAATCAAAATCATCTCTATCTCTGTAATATATCTTCCATTCTATCAAATGAGACCAAAAAAACGAGAATACATCAATAAATACCATACAAAAATAGACTGCAAAGTCGGTTTTAAACAAAAAAACGGTCAATTTTTTTTTTCTCATTATGCAGTGTGCTGCAGGAATTTTTTTATACTGCGCACACTGACCACACAGACCCATTCTTTCATATGTAGGCCTACCAGCCGTTTCCCGTTTAATTTGAGGCCGCTAGAATTTACGCGTACTAGTACGGCACCGACCCCGAAAGGGTTAAAGCAAACCTAGTTTGTTGTAGTAAATGAGAGTTAAAGTTTCATGTTGTTTCCAAAAATGTATTGACATTAATCATGTATGACTTCTAATGCAGTTGGACATTCTAACTTCAC
Organism: Cherax destructor; assembly: GCA_009830355.1. Classification (NCBI taxonomy): domain Eukaryota; kingdom Metazoa; phylum Arthropoda; class Malacostraca; order Decapoda; family Parastacidae; genus Cherax; species Cherax destructor. Next base: position 36,295 of record WNWK01006271.1, on the reverse strand, counting down.
CATTTTGTCATCAAAATGTTTTCACATTAATGACGACTTTAAATAACCCAGGTGTTGCCACAGGTTGAAACAAGGGCACTGAAATTATTTTAATGACTAGATGTACATTATTAATTAGAGCAAAAACTTAAGATGTCATACCTAACAGAAGTACAAAGGGAACAAAGGGCCATACAGGATATTGCAAGAAACCCAAAATATTTCTATTAATATGCAAAATCCTAGCTAAGAACTACCTGTAGAATTGGACCATTATTGAGAGGAGATTTGTATACTGACGATGAACAGGAAATGAGTGAAATCCTAAAAGAACAGTACGAGTCAGTGTTCAGCAACCCACTAAATGACAGCAAGGTAGAAAATGCAGAAATATTTTTCACTCCAACAGAAGGCCACATAGACCAACTAACTCATATTAGTACAAATCTCATAGATTTCGAAAAAGAAATGGACAACATGCCCACTAACTCAGCACCTGGACCAGATTCATGGAATGCTTTATTTATAAAGAAGTGCAAAGTACCATTAGCAAGAGCCCTTAGTGTTCTTTGGAGAAAGAGCTTAGATCTAGGTGAAATACCAGAGGACTTAGAGTGCAGACATAGCTCCTTTGCATAAGGGAGGTAGTAGAGCACTAGCTAAAAATTACAGACCAGTAGCCCTAACTTCTCACATCATAAAAATCTTCGAAAGAGTGATGAGACGGCAGATTACAAAGTTCATGGACCAGCACAACCAACATAACCCGAACCAGTATGGCTTTAGAGCAGGACGATCATGCCTGTCACAGCTGCTGAACCATTATGACAGAATTACGGAGGCATTGGAAGATGACCAAAACGCAGATGTGATTTACACAGATTTTGCAAAGGCGTTTGACAAATGCGATCATGGTGATATCGCACAAAATGAGGGCCATGGGCATTACGGGGAAGGTAGGCAGATGGATTTTCGAGTTCCTAACATAGAACACAAAAAGTAGTAGTGAACAGGGCAAGATCCAGCATCAGTGAGGTCAAAAGCTCAGTGCCCCAAGGCACTGTCCTGGCACCTCTGCTGTTTCTCATCCTCATAGCAGACGTAGATAAAAACACCCGGCACACTTTTGTATCATCATTTGCAGATGACACTAAAATAAGCATGAAAGTCACTACGGTAGAGGACACTGAAAAATTACAGGAAGACATAAGCAGGGTTTTCCAGTGGGCAGTGGAGAACAACATGACGTTCAGTGGTGATAAGTTTCAACTGCTTAGGTATGGAAAGAATGAAGAACTCAAAAGGAACACTATACTATACAAAACTCAGGAAGGTCACCAAATAGAATGAAAGGAACACGTAAAGGACTTGGGAATAATTATGTCTGCTGATCTTTCTTTTAAAGACCATAACAAGACAAAGACCACGACAGCCAGGAAGATGATGGGGTGGGTATTGAGAACTTTCAAAACAAGGGAAGTAATGCCGATGGTGACACTCTTCAAATCGCTAGTGCTCCCTCACTTAGAATATTGCTCAGTGCTGATGGCCCCGTTCAAAGCAGGAGAAATATCAGAGCTGGAACAAATAGAGATCGTTTACGGCTCACACTGAGCCAGTGAAACATCTAAATTATTGGGAACGCCTTCAAGTCTTGAACATGTATTCATTGGAGCAGAGGAGAGAGAGATACATGATAATATATATCTGGAAAGTACTCGAGGGCCTGGTCCCAAATCTGCACACTGCAATAACAACATACTGGAGTGAGAGATATGGGAGGAAGTGTAAAATAAACCCAGTGAGGAGCAGGGGTGCGGTGGGAACAATAAGGGAGCACTGTATCAACATCCAGGGTCCCAGACTATTCAACATCTTACCAGAAGATATCCGAAACATGGCTGGAACAAGTGTAGAAGCCTTCAAGAGGAAACTGAGACAAGTATCTTTAACCAGGCTGTGACGGATATGTGGGGCAGCGGGCCTCCAACAGCAACAGCCTGGTTGACCAGGCAAGCACCAGACGAGCCTGGCCCATGGCTGGGCTCAGAGAGTAGAGAAACTCTCAAAACTCTTCAAAGATATATCAAAGGTATACATATAGGTAAAAAAAAGTATTTGGACAGTATTACTCATGCTTATACAAGAGTTGTATTCAGTGAGGTAGGCATGATACAAACACTCAAGAGCCCCACAATATCACACACCTTAGGTGAATGGGATATTTGATAAAAGAATTTTGTCTCGTGCTCTTATTAGATTCCTTTCTTTAGTACTTTATGGTTCATACTGGAATTTGGGTGGCAGTGAATTAAATAGTTTAATTTGCTTTTGTATGGAAGTATTTTAAAGGGAAGTAATGAGCAGTAATGATGTTTTTAGAAATTGAGTTACACCGAATGCTCTGGACCAAAGTATGTTGCCAAATTATATGCCAATTATTATAGTTATGGGGGCTAAACCCATAGAGATCATAGTGCTTGGTGAAATGCGAGGCATTCAGGTTTGATCCAAGGAAGGGGAGCACAGGTTTAGTTCCTTAGATCAAGTGCCTCTTACCGGCATCAAGGAACCTCCACTGATGGGAACAAATAGAGCTTATCCAAGGTTCTCTGGTAAACTTGAGTTAACCAGTAAGTATTAGTGTTGACTAAAATAAGATGTTTTGGAAGGTGCAGATTAAAATTCTGGAAGTAAAGCATATTTCCTCTACCCATACCACGGGTGGGGTTCGAAACCGCGGTTTGTTTACAATCGTGTCATTACGATTTTGTGAGTCATATTTCCTCTAGTTATAAATTACACTTAAAAGGTAGGCATGAACTTGTCTGTGCATACGTACTTATAATAGCTGATTAAGTAATTGACTTACCTTTTGTATGTGAAATTGCTTAATTTTTGCTACAGGAGCTGTATAACCCCTGTGGTTTAGCGCTTCTATTTGATTATAATAATAATAATTTGCTACAGGAGTAGAGGTATGAATGTGGTGTCTTATTTTAGCCTATTCAGTTTTGCATTATTGAATGTACCATGAGCATAATTGCAGGAATGCTGGGCTCGCCAATGTGCAGAATAATTGTAGAATTATAATTGAAGTGGTCATACGTACTACTATTAAGTTGGCTTTCCCTGTAAATATGGAATAAAATAATTGTAACAATTCTTCCAGCACGTCTTTACTCTCGTCACACTTTCTTGTTTTTTATTATATTTATTGGTCATCATTGTATGTAAGTGTAGAACTGAATAACTAGTAGATACGTTGCTGTTATCTTAATTAATATGTAGTAAAATCTTTTCTTCTTTCAACAAACCGGCCGTATCCCACTGAAGCAGGGTGGCCCAAAAAGAAGTGTCAAAAAGAAAAACAAAGCTATGTAGTAAAAAGTTTTTACAAAATTGTCAATTCTTGTAGGCAGCCATGTCAGTCTCACATGGTTGACTGGTCAACTGCATGTACCTTCCATTTCACCAGCCATAAATTTTTTCACAAATCAACCAGTTGGGCTTTTTAGTTCTTAGATGGTCTAAAAATAATTCTGGGTTCAGGTTTGTATTACTGCATTAAAATTTTTTTATGGGTTTGCCAGAGTAAGTTTTTCATTTTCTGAATTAGTCAGTTTATTATTAAGGACAGTCTGATGGGATTTAACTTTTTATACCTTTTAAAAATTTGTATTCAATATTAATTACTGGGTTGAATATATTGAGTTTGTGTTTTGAAGTACCATGTATTGTTGCAAAGTTTTTATTTCTATGGGTTTTCATCATTTGTTGTTGAATTGCTCTTCTTGTGTAGGCTGAAATGAGCAGTTTAATGCTCATTTCAACCTATACTGCTTTCTTATAATATTCTTTTTCCAATTTTGTTATGCTTCTGAGATTAAAATATCTTTCTTAGACTGCAACAAAGAAGATTCAGGCCACCATTCGTGATGAAACTCAAGCCATTGCTGACATTGGCGCCAAGATTCGTGTTGATAGTGCAGAGTATGCTGAGAAGGTATCAGAATTGCAGAAATTGGATAAGTAAGTATTGTCATTAATTTCTTAACTTTTCCTTTTCATTTCATCAGCTGTCTCCCACCAAGGCAGTGACCCAAGAAAAGGAAACTGTCACCATCATTCATTCAGTTTAGCCAGAAGTGTTCTGTCATCACTGTTGAGATGACATTCAGACTGTAACATCCCTTCCTCTCCTTCATAATGTAGGCACTGCTCTTCCCACTGACTCGCTGGTTTCAATGAATCCATTCATAAATATTACCTTGCTAACTTCAACAGCATGACAAACATTAAAAATGACTTGTCCCCATTATTTTTTATTATACAGTGGACCCTCGGAGTTCATCATTAATTCATTCCAGAATGCTGCTCAAGTGCCGTTACCGAATGAATTTGTTCCCATAAGGAATAACGTAAATTAGATTAGTCCTTTTAGACCCCCAAAAATACACTTTCAAAAGCACTTACAAAAATATACTTACATAATTGTTCGAGTTTGGAGCAGTACGAACTCCGGGGGTCTACTGTATTTTGTTGTCCAAGAAATTAGGTAAAACTTGGATTTTTCTTTGAGAGGCCCAGTCTGTTTTATGGATTTTTATTAGGTCTGATTCAATTATTGGGATGCTGTAAACCATGACCAATCATTCCTGGTTATATATTATCCAAGAAATAGAGTAAATCTATTTTTGTATGAATTCAAATTGGAAGGAATGTATAATATAGGAGAAGCCTGGGAATGTGACTATGAACAAATTTTTTAGTGCCAGGAATGTCTACAGTGTTTATTGTGGACTCTTTTTAAATCTTTCTTCTTTTAATTGTGTAAAATTGGCCAAATTACCAAATTCTGTGCACTTTATGGTCACAGACCGGGCCGCAGGGGCGTTGACCCCTGGAACACTCTCCAGGTAACTGAAATAGACATAATAGCAGAAATGCTGGGCTTGCTAATGTGCAGAATAATTGTAGGATTATGGAAAGGAGGGGGTTCTTGTGCTCGATCAATAGAACAGGAAGGTATAATGGCAAAATAACTAGGAATTTGGTCAACTCAGACAATGGAATTGGTTTAAAATAGGACTCAAATTGGGCAAAATAACCAATGCGTCAATTGTGCTAAAACCAGGGTAAAGGTGGTTTTTGTGTTCAAGGGAATTAGGTATCCAGTAGGCATCTGTGAGCATGTTAGGAGTGAGTGGAGGTAAATCGTTTTTGGGACCTGACGAGCTGTTGGAGTGTGAGCAAGTTTACTTTTTGTGAAGGGATTTGGGAAAACCGGTTAGCTGGACTTGTCCTGGAGATGAGAAGTCCAGTGCCTGCACTCTGAAGGAGAGGTAGGAATATTTGCTGTTTGGAGAGTCATCTAAACTGTCTTTTCTGCATGCCTCTGGCAAGACAGCGATAGTGTGAATGATAGTGAAAGTTTTTCTTTTTCGGGTCACCCTAGCTCAGTGGGAGATGGCCAGTGTGCTTAAAAGAAAAGAAATTGTTATAATTAAGATATTTTGCATCAACTAAATTGTTATCTTATTGATAATTTATATTGTACATGTGCGTGTGGTAATCGGGTACAGAAAGAATTGTTCATACTATAAACGTTGAAAGCGGAATGTGCCAAAATAAATGCACTTGGGATGCAAATGTTATTTTTGCTTACAAAGCTTTATTTTATTTCAGGATTCTTCGTGAGAGTGTGTTGCACCAGCTGACTAATGTGGAGAAGCTGGTTGCTTCGAAGATGAGTAAACAGCAGTACATGGATGCTGATGCTCCTTTACACAAGAAGAAAGAGGAGGCCTTGGAGAAAATAAAGTCAATTCTTGGGAACATCTAATAATCTAGTGTCTGCATTCAAGGATCTAGCGTTATTGTCATTGATGTCGTCCCAGTCTGGTAGCTGGTCACCGTTATTAAAGATGACGTCAATGTTACTACTCATTGCCTAAATGTCTAATGACAAGTTGGACAGTATGTTAATGCACTTCAAATTTAATTTGAAATGTTTCCTACATTTGTAAATCAAGTAAGGATCTTCGCCGTGTGGAAAAGTGTGGTGATTTGTAAAGTTTTGAAGAATTATTGATGCCTAGTCCATATATTTAGAAATAGCACTGCAACTACATTCCTTCAAAGAATTGTGTGATTTATTTGACATGCTTACTATAGCAGTCTTAAGGACTTAAAAGGGAGTTTTGTTCACAGGAAGGGCTGTTAATAAAATATAGTAATAATGTTTTTTTGTATATTAACACTAGTTCCTTTATTTTTTTTTTAACACAGCTGTTTCCCACCGAGGCAGGGTGACCTGAAAAGAAAGAAAAACTCGAAAGGAAAAATAAAACATTCATCATCATTCAACACTTTCACCATCACTCATACATAATCACTGTCTTTGCAGAGGCGCTAAGATATGACAGTTTAGACGTCCCTCCAAACTGCCAATATCCTAAACCCCTTCTTTAAAGTGCAGGCATTGTAGTTCTCATTTCGAGGACTCAAGTCCAGCTAACCGTTTTCCTTGAATCCCTTCACAAAATATTACCCTGCTCACACTCCAACAGCTCGTCAGGTCCCAAAAACCATTTGTTTCCATTCACTCCTATCTAACATGCTCATGCACGCTTGCTGGAAGTCCAAGCCCCTCACCCACAAAACCACCTTTACCCCCCTCCCTCCAACCTTTTCGGGGACACCCCCTACCCCGCCTTCTTTCGCAATAGATTTATACACACTCCAAGTCATTCTACTTTGTTCCATTCTCTCTAAATGACCAAACCACCTCAGCAACCCCTCTTCAGCCCTCTGAACCCCTGTGGTTTAGCGCTTCTATTTGATTATAATAATAATTCAGCCCTCTGACTAATTTTAGTAACTCCATACCTGTTAATTTCCACACTACGAATTCTCTGCATAATATTTACACCACACATTGCCCTTAGACACGACATCTCCACTGCCTCTGGCCGCCTCCTCGCTGTAGCATTTACAACCCATGCTTCACACCCATATAAGAGTGTTGGTACCACTATACTTTCTTACATTCCCTTCTTTGCCTCAATGGATAACGTTGTCTCTCCCCGCAGATACCTCAATGCACCACTTGCCTTTTTCCTTCATCAATTCTATGGTTAACCTCATCCTTCATAAACCCATCCGCTTACAAGTCAACTCCCAAATATCTGATAACATTCACTTCTTTCATACTGCTTCTTTAGCACAGTTAAGGTATGAACAGATGTCTTCTTGGAGGGGCCAGGCCGAGGTTTGGCAGAAGGTAACTCGACACTGCCACCAGCCTTGAAACGCTGCACCCAGTTCCTCACTGAATGCTCACACAAACCAACATTCTCCACTATATCTTTCATCTGGTGCCCAGATTTGTGAAGCCCTATGTTTTGAGCTATAGTTTCAGGTGTTAAAGACTTCCTTTTACCCATAATCCCTCTTTAAGGGGGGCTCCTTGACGAGGTAAAGAGGCTATTGGTCTGAGGAATTGGACCTCTTGGTCGTCTTCCTCAGACTGAACCTAATTACCCCCCAATCCTCCCTTCCCTTTCCCATTTTCCCCATCCTCCCTTTTCCCTTTCCTCCTCCTCATCCCTCCCTTATTTCCTTCCCATTTTTCTCCTGGGAGCTTCCCTCCACAGGCATTCTAGTTCCTAGGTAGGGGGAAGGGTACCGTGGTCTTCCCCTTTCCGTTGAGGTTCTTGGCGGTGGTGTAGTTTGCCGTGGAATCTGGATCGCCTGAGGATACCCCTCCCTCTCCGGTCTCCCGTGGGGTGGCTTTGGGTATCTTTCGGGCGACGGGTGTATCTCTGGAGGCCACCTTTCGGATTCCAGGGGTGGTGGCGGATATCCGGCCGCCCTCTCTTTTGTCCGCCGAGGTAGCTCAGTGGATGTGAGGTTGCTATCCCGGATCGCTGGTTTACTGGCGTGAAGGGTAGGGTATGGCACGGGTTCCATGCAGCATCTGCCCTACTTGTGGTGTTGAGGTCCTCTTGGGCGCGTAGGGTGATTTTCGCCCCTTTCATTCCTCCTAGGAGCTATTCCTCCACGTTCCCCCCTTTATTTTTTTTTATTTTTTTTTTTCTTAAAAACAAAAAGAAAGAAGAAACCTAACCATGGATGCCCTAGCCCATGAACCTAACCATGGATGCCCTAAACTGTGAATCTACCCCTGGGCCCCTTCCTGATACCGTACCCAGTACTGACCCTGCCTCGTTAATGGACAACTCTTCGGACATCTCTAATGGCCCTGTATCTCTTGCTGGTGCCGGTTTGTCACCTGCTTCAGGTACCGGGGTTCCGACCGGCCCTTTTGACACATCTTACCTTCGCTCTTCTCTGACCTTGATTCCGACTTCTCCCTCAATGGTGTGGTGATTTTCGGATCGCTTGCCGTCCCACATCGGACCACCCCCGGTCCCACATCCAAACAACCAAGACCCTTACATGACGATTCGACACTTCCTTCTCATTCATCTCAGAAATGACCAGCATGTAGCTCACTCCCCTTAAACACTTTGTTTCACACTACTCAATGGACAAAGTTTTTTATTCTAAGACCGACTACTCCAACTACCTATCTTTCCGATCATAGTATTGGTAAAGCTCTCCGCCATGTAGGTAAAGATATCTCATTTCACGCTCTCGAGCGGCACTCGCATCATCACGGTCCAGAATGCTGGCCAAGCTCGCGATCTTTCTCTTCTTACGACCGTAGATACTATTCCTATCACTATTGACAAACATCATTCCCTTAATTCTTGTAGTGGTACTGTCATTTTACCCCACACCATTGTCCAATGGAATTTCCAGACATGTGGTGATGACATTTTGGAGCAGCTTGAGCTCCAAGAACTCCTTATCCTTAAGGTTGACACTTTTGTCCTCCCAGCCAATAAGCGAAGACGTTATCCTTGCAATATAGCTTGTTTAATGTTTGACTGCCGTGAACTCCCACCTTCGGCTACATTGCAGGTCAACGTTTACAAGTTCGAAAGGTGACCCCTACACCACAACAGTGTAGAAACTGCTGGTGTTTTGGTCATCCAGCGAAATATTGCAGGTCCATGGCCGAATGCCCAGTCTGTGGTGCCGACGACCATACCAGTCCTTCTTGTACTCTACCTCCCTCTGGCCTTAACTGTCATGAGGCACATCCATCGTACTCTCGCCATTGTCAGGTTTACCTGAATGAGCGGGAAATTCGTTGTCTCAAAGAGGAGGAAGGCTTCTCATATGCTATGGCCGTCTCTCATCTACGCCTTTGACTTTCTCTGTGGTTACATCCTCCTCAGTCACCCCTGTCTTGAATCCTTTTGATGTTCTTGGCTCCGAGGTCCCTACCTCGGCATCCCATACTGTCCACACTCCTTCCTCTACTCACTCGCACAGTTCTGAGTCTACACGTCCTTGTCCTTCACCTAAACCTCCGCGCCCCCCTTCTTCTCATAAGTCCGGCAAAAAATCCCTATTGCCGGGTTTTTCGCCTCCGACTAGTTCTGTAACGTGTGGAGGTTCATCATCCTCCTCGTACAATATCTTCATCCCCTGTCCCCTCCCAAGCTCCTTCGACAGTTTCCTCTTCCATCTCCTCGCCCTCTACTTTAGTACAGTCTATAGACTTCCCGATAGTTGCTCACTCTCCTTCCATTTCTAATGTAGTCCCACATTCTGCATCTTTGTCTTCCGAAACACTGGAAGCTATCGCAGAATATATTTCAGAGACTGGAACGATGATGGACACCTCTCCACCCGAGGTTCCTCCTCCTCTCTCCTTCATCTACACCCCTCCTTCCTTCACAACGTCCTCCTCCTCCTCTGATTACAGGTCTTCCGCTGCCTCCACACGTGAACTTTTCTAACCCTAGTCCATAGATTCCTCTCACTTCGACTTATATCTTTCTCTCCATAAATCATGGCTTATTTGCAGTGGAATATCCGAGGCCTCAGGGGTAACCGGGGTGAACTTAAGTGTTGCTCTCCCAGTTTTTCCCTGTTGGGGTCTGTTTGCAAGAACCCAAATTACAATCCACTGTTATCAGGCCCTTTTCAGGCTATGATTTGTTATATTCATCAGATCCTTTTTCTGATGGAACTTTCAACGAAAGTGCTCTTCTTATACACACTGGTGTTCCATACCGTCAGCTCTATGTTCCTTCTTCCTTACATTACACCGCAGCCTGTATCCACTTGAATAAGTGGTATACACACTGTTCTTTATATCTTTCCCCTTTGCGGGCATTGTCTATCCCAGATGTAGATTTTCTGGTTTCTTCCTTACCGCCACCCCTTCTATTACTTGGCGATTTTAACGCACACCATTTTCTCTGGGGAGGGTCGCACTGTGACTCCTGTGGCATTCAGTTGGAGGCATTTCTTATTTCTCTCCCCTCCATGTTTTAAATACGGGTACTCCTACCCATTTTGATCCTCGAACTCATTCTTTCTCCTGTATCGGTCTCTCCATCTGCTCTTCCTCAACAGTCCTTGACTTCACCTGGTCTGTCCTCCCGGACTTACATGACAGCGATCATTTCCCAATCGTCCTTAAGTCCCCTTCGTTTTTTCCACCTCGTTGCCCACGCTGGCAATTTGACCGGGCAAAATGGGACCTTTACGCACATCTTACTGCCTTTCATGAGGTTCCTTCCTCGTCCTCCATTGATGAGGTTTTACATCTCTTTTCGTCCTCCATCTTCACAGCGGCTTCCTGTGGTTTAGCGCTTCTATTTGATTATAATAATAATTCACAGCGGCTTCACATTCTATTCTCCAAACCTCGAGCAAGCATTCTCAGAAGTGCATGCCTTGGTGGTCTCCTGCTTGTGCTCGGGCAGTACGTTTGAAATGCGCTGCGTGGGGGCAGGTATCGGTATAACAGAACCACAGAGAGACTCCTTGATTTTAAGCAGAAGAGAGCTATTGCTTGCCGTGTCATACGTGACGCTAAATGCACTTGCTGGTGAGATTACGTTTCTACTGTCACTTCGGCTTCCTCGATGAGTGCAGTCTGGAAGAAAGTGCGGAAATTAAGTGGTAAATTCTCCCCCGACCCGGCTCCTGTTCTTCAGGTTGCCGGTGTCGATATAGCACACCCTCTTGCTGTTGCCACTGAAATTGGTAATCATCTTGTCCGCATTTCTCAGGGGCTCTATCTATGCCCCTCGTTCCTTTCTTCTAAGTCTGCCAGCGAGTTAAAGCCCTTAGATTTTTCTTCTCTTAGAGAAGAATCTTATAATGTACCTTTTACCCTTCAAGAACTGGAGGCAACACTCTCTGCTTGCCGATCATCGGCAGCTGGGCCAGACGGCATACATATTCATATGCTACAGCATTTACATCAGTCTGCTCTTGCTGTCCTCTTATCGCAAACCGGGTACTTCGGGACGTGATACCTCCCACTACCGTCCCATCGCTCTTACCAGTGCAGTTTGCAAGGTGATGGAACGTCTAGTTAATAGACATTTGATGTGGTATTTAGAGACGCACAATAGTCTCTCCCCTAGTCAATATGGCTTTCGTAAGGGCCGTTCTGCCATTGACCCCTTGCTGCGCTTGGATACGTATATTCGTAATGCCTTTGCTAATAACCACTCGGTTATCGCTATCTTTTTCGATCTTGAGAAGGCTTATGACACAACTTGGAGATATATCGTGGCCCAGGCCCACTCCTTAGGCCTCCGAGGCAACCTCCCATTCTTCCTTCAGGCCTTCTTAACTGACTGACATTTCCGTGTCCGGGTTAGTAATGAGCTTTCCCCGGAATTTGTCCAAGCTGAAGGTGTCCCCCAGGGATGTGTTCTGAGCACAACACTCTTTCTGCTTGCTATAAATAATCTGGCATCTGTTCTCCCATCCAATATTTGGTCATCGCTCTATGTGGATGACTTTGCTATAGCTTGTGCAGGTGCTGACTGTCACCTCATTGCAGTTTCCCTCCAGCAAGCCATCAACCGGGTTTCTGATTGGGCCACCACTCACAGGTTTAAATTTTCTAGTGGCAAAACTCATCAAATTACGTTTACTAGACTTTCAGTGGTCTCTGATCATCCATTGTACCTATACGACTCACGTATCTTAGAACGTGATACAGTCAGGTTTCTCGGCCTCCTGTTTGACCGTCGATTGTCTTGGAAACCTCACATTACCTCTCTGAAGGCAGCTTGTCACAGCCGGCTGAACCTCCTTAAAACCCTTGCACATCTTTCATGGGGGGCTGATCGTAGAACTCTTCTTCGTCTGCATTCAGCCCTAATTTTATCGAAACTCGATTATGGTGACCAGATATATTCGGCGGCCTCCCCTGCTACTCTTTCCATTCTTAACCCCATCCATCACCAGGGATTACGCTTATGCCTTGGTGCATTTTGTTCTTCCCCGGTTGAGAGCCTCTATGTAGAAGCGAACATTCCATCCTTGTCCGATCGTCGTGATGCACATTGCATTCACTATTATGTTCGCTCTCATGACCTCCGCAATCCTTCCATGTATAGGATTGTTACAGATGTTAGTAGACGCTCTTTATTTGTTCGTCACCCCTGCTTGCTTCGTCCCTTTTCTCTTTGTCTACATTCACTCCTGTCTTCCCTTCAGCTACCACCTCTATATGTTCATGTGACATCTCCCTTTCCCCTACCCCCTTGGGAAGTTCCTGCTGTCCGTGTCTGTTCTATTCCTCTACCTTGCGCGAAAGCCCGCCTACCTACAGCGGCTTCTTGCTCTTTTTTTTTCTGGACCACTTCCGTTCTCATTCCCATGCCATCGCAGTGTACACCAATGGTTCAAAGTCGTCTGACGGTGTCGGATTCGCAGCAGTGTTTCCGGACAGCGTCGTGCGAGGTCATCTATTACCCTCGGCTAGCATATTTACGGCTGAATTGTATGCCATTCTTGTGGCACTTATCCGTATTGCATCTATGCCTGTATTGCCATTTGTGGTCGTTTCAGACTCCCTTAGTGCTTTACAGGCTATCCGTAAAATTGATACACCTCACCCCCTAGTTCTTCGTATCCAACTTTGGTTACGTTGTATCTCTAGCAAGCACAAAGATATTGTTTTTTGTTGGGTCCCTGGTCATGTTGACGTACAGGCCAATGAACAGGCAGACACTGCTGCACGATCAGCAGTACATGACCTTCCAGTTTCATATAGAGGTGTTCCATTCGCACCCGTTGGCAGCAACGCTGGTCTGACCTGCTAAATAACAAACTTTATTCTGTTAAACCGAGTATTGGTTTCTGGCCTTCTTGTCACCAATGTCGAGGTTGGGAGACTACACTCTCCCGTCTTCGCATCGGCCACACTCGTCTTACTCATTGGTATCTCATGGAGAGGCTCCCTGTCCCTCTCTGTGAGCATTGTCAGGTTCCAATGTCTGTTCACCATATTCTGTTTACTGCCCACTCTATCAACGAGCACGCAGAATTTACCTCCAATGGCGTCTTCGCTCTGCGGCACTTTCTTTACCTTCCCTTCTTGCAGATGGACCCTCCTTTAATCCTGACTCTCTCGTTGACTTTTTGACAGAAACTGACTTACTACACAAACTCTGAAGATTATACCTCTAGCACCTCCCTCAGTCCCTTCTACCTTGATCTCTTGCTACCCTCTATCCCTGCACTATCCACCATCCTGCTGCACTCCATACCCTACTAATCATCCATCTCTCTCTTACAACCCATTCTCCCTGCATCCTGCAATAACCTGCAGCGCTGTATAACCCCTGTGGTTTAGCGCTTCTATTTGATTATAATAATAACTACAAAAACTCTGAAGATTATACCTCTAGCACATCCCTCAGTCCCTTCTACCTCAATCTCTTGCTATACTCTATCCTTGCACTGTCCACTACCCTGCTACACTCCATACCCTACTAATCATCCCTCTCCCTCTTACAATCCATTCTTCCTGCATCCTGCGGCGCTGTATGACCCCTGTGGTTTAGAGCTTCTTTTTATTATAATAATAATAATAATAATTACCCATAATCAAAGATGTATAGCCCCAAAACCAAAGGGAACACTGGACAAAAGATGGGGCGGATGAAAGGCAAAAGTGCAATACTCCCTCTCACCACGACAGCCACGTCAGCAATGAGAAGTCACTGAAGTGTGGCGGCAGGCTGTGACGTCATGCAAACTGCTGCAACCCAGCAGAATGCACTGTCAAAAAAAGACCCCCCTGTATGGTAGGCCTTCGATTTTCATCACGGCATTGTGCCGGGGCGCTCACCCGGCATAATGCCGTGACGAGCACTGTACATATATACATGATATATCTTCATATGGTTCAGTTAGTAGGATCAGACATTTGCATGATGCAGCTAGTAGGATCCAACAATACATGATGCACCTAGTAGGACTGAAAGATACATGAAGCAGCTAGTATATTTGCAGCAAAATTGGATGCTGTTCTTCATTAATATTCATTACCATTTTTGCCAAAAGTTGTAATAGACACTGAAAACTGTAATATCTGAGTGCCTCTGCAAAGACTGATTATGTGTGAGTGTGGTGAAAGTGTTGAATAATGATGAAAGTATTTTCTTTTTGGGGATTTTTTATTTCTTTTTGGGTCACCCTGCCTCGGTGGGAGACGGCCGACTTGTTGAAAAAAATAAGTGAAAAATTTCATTGCTGGAATAGAAACTGGTTAATGGGACAAAACTATGGAAATAAGTGAAAAAATAATTGACAGGAGTTACTCTTTTCTTAATGTAGCATTATCTAACCCTAGATACAATCCTAAATAATGCACAAAATAAAGCTGACCCTTATTTTCATGGCCTTACTGGTTATGTTCACTAAATGAAGGTTAACTCGCTATCACACAGATCTACGTTATTGATGCCAGAGTCCCTTGTCTAGATCAACGTCATAAGCTCAGCTCACTCATAAACTGAGTGGTAAATTTTGCTCTAGATATGAGAGAATGGATCTGTGCAGTGAGTATGCAGTTTATAAAAAAAAAAATCATGCTCCATACAGTGCATGATGGGAAAAGCAAAACTCTGACCTTGTGTTTGGTTTAAAATAGCAACTTTGAGGTGTTATCTCAACTTCGTTCAGCCCTAATTTTATCGAAAGTAGACTTATGGCAATCAGATGTATTCTGCAATCTCTCCCACAACTCTCTAAACTTGATCCCATACACCATCAGGGATTACATTTGTTTAGGTGCTCTTCGTTCTTTCCCTGTCGAGAGCCTATATGCAGAGGAAAATGTTCCATCCATGAGCAATCAGCGTGATGCCCATTGATTCCGATATTTTGTCCGCTCTCATGACTTTCACCATCCTTCTACATACAGGATAGTAATGGACATTAGTAGAGGTCCATTATTTGTTCACTGCACCTGTTTGCTCCTTCCCTTTTCTCTTTGACGTCACTCACTCTTGGCTTCTCTTCAATCCATCCCCCCCCCTCCCTCTTTATATGTTCATCTACCATCTAACTTTTCTCTTCCTTCCTTGGAAGGTTCCGACAGATCAAGTCTGTTCTTCCCCACTGCCGTGCGCAAGATCTCAAATACGTATGGTGGAACCTCGGTTTTTGTATGCCCCAGCTTGCATGTAAAACCACAGTTATTCGTCTGGAACGGATTAATTGAATTTACATCATTTCTTATGGGAAATATAAAAAAATACATTTTAGTATAGAGAATAACTGGTTTTACATGCAAGTTGTGGCATACGAAAACCGAGGTTCCACTGCATCTACAGTCTCTTCTTGCTCCCTTTTTCTTAACCACTTCCGGTCTCATTCTCATGCCGTTGCGGTTTACACTGATGGTTCTAAATCGTCTGACGGTGTCGGGTTTGCAGCAGTGTTCCAAGACAGTCGCGTAAAATCATTTACTCGGCTAGCCTCTTCACACCTGAACTGTGTGCAATTCTCATAGTGATTATCCGTAGTGCATCCAGGCCTACCTCGCTGTTTGTGGTAGTCTCGGATTTCTTTAGTACTTCGCAAGCTATCAAAAAATTGAATTCGCTTCATCCAGTAGTTCTTTGTATACAACTTTGATTGTGCTGCATTTCTAGCAAAACCAGAGAAATCATTTTTTGCTGAGTCCCAGGTCATGTTGATGTTCAGGGCAACTAGCAGGTGGACTCTACTGCTTGGTCAGCAGTACATGACCTTCCTGTTTCATATAGAGGTACAGTGGACCCCTGGTGTTCGTCCTGCTCCAAACTCGCCCTTTTATGTAAGTGTATTTTTTTAAATGCTTTTGTAAGTGTATTTTTGGGGGTCTAAAAGGACTAGTCTGCTTTACATTATTCCTTATGGGGATAAATTCGTTTGGTAATGGCACTTGAACAGCATTCTGGAACGAAACAATCACGAAAACCGGGGGTCCAATGTATTCCATTCTCAGACTATTTTGCTGTAATCTCTAGCCATCTTTGCAATCGTTGGCAGCAACATTGGTCTGAGTGTATTTGTAACAAATTACATTCTGTCAAGCCGTGTTTAGGATTTTAGTCTTCCTATCGTCATGGTTGGGAAACTGCACTTTTCCGTCTTTGCATTGGGCGCACACTTTTCACACATGGGTATCTCATGGAGAGGAAGCCAGTTCCACTGTGAGAATTGTCAGATTCAAATTTCGGTAAATTCTGTGAGCACACAGAATTTACCTTCAATGTCGTCACCACTCTAAGGCTTTTACTCTATCTTCCCTCCTCACTGACGGCCCCATCTTTGACTCAGTCTCCCTTTTCGACTTTTCACAGCAACAGATTTATTACACAACCTTTTATTGTACTTCCTTTAGCACTCCTCACTGCCCTTACTAACTCTACCTCTGTTATACTTTATCCTCGCTAGTTTCAGATCAAGTATGTATGTATATTAAACAGCACGCTCTAACCTGCAGCACTATGACCTTTGTGGGTTTAGTGCTTAAATTTGATTATAATAATAATGAGGTGTTATCTGGGATGGTATTCATGGATTTATTGGCTGTTTCTTGATATGATTTGAAAGAATGTAAGTTGTTTTTTCAACAAGTCGGCCATCTCCCACCGAGGCAGGGTGACCCAAAAAGAAAGAAAATCCTCCAAAAGAAAATATTTTCATCATTCAACACTTTCACCTCACTCATACATAATCACTGTCTTTGCAGAGGAGCTCAGATACGACAGTTTAGAAGTCCCTCCAAACTGCCAATATCCCAAACCCCATGATGGTAGGATTGCATGTGTACATGCATGTGTAGGTCACACTACACATGCATGTACACGTTTTGTGTATACACTCATCTGAGTTTTCTTTGATTTTATCTTAATAGTTCTTGTTCTTATTGCTTTTCCTTTCATATCCATGGTTAAGTGGAATAAGAATCTCCTCCGTAAGCCATGCATGTTGTAAAAGTCAACTAAAATGCCGGGAACAATGGGCTAGTAACCCCTTTTAATGTATAGATTACTAAAAAGAATGCAAGATATACTACTGAAATAAAAGTTGGCCTCAAAGTAGCAGGAATATTCAACTTTGCCAATTTTCCTGTGGACGGGTAAGGCCGCTGTACACCCTTCGATCTGTTTTATGGGTTTTTGCTAGGTTTAACTTAATTATTGGGACACACTTGAGTTATATTTTATTGTCCAAGAAATAGGATAAATCTTTGATTTTGTATCTGTGACCCCAGACTACTCAACATCTTACCAGAAAATATCAGAAACACTGCTGGGACAAGTGTAGAAGTCTTCAAGAGGAAACTTGACGAGTATCTTCACCAGGTGCCAGATTAATCAAGCCATGATGGATATATGGGACAACAGGCTACCAAGCAACCAGCAGCAACCAGCAGCAACAGCCTGGTTGACCAGGCAAACACCAGATGCGCCGAGCTCTGAGTGTAGAAAACTCTTGGAACTCATCAAAGGTAAAGGGAAAGATGATAAATTCAAAATGGATGATAAGTATAATACAGGAGACCTGGAGTATACCTGGAGAGGGTTTCAGGGGTCAGCGCCCCCACGGCCCGGTCTGAGAAAAGGCCTTGTGGTGGATCATTGTCTTATCAACCAGGCTGTTACTGCTGGCCACACGCAAACTGACGTTCGAACCACAGCCCGGCTCTTCAGGTACTGACTTTAGGTGCATGTCCAGCACCTTGAAGACAGCCAGGGGTGTACTTGACAATATGATTAATGAGCAGAGGAAATTCTTTGTGTCTGGAATGTCTTTCACATTCTTAATAGTATGCATTATATTTTGTCACTAATTATTTTCAGACCACTCTTTATAATAACTACAATTTTCGTGAAATGACTAAAGCCATGAACAACCAGCTGCATGTCAAGTCTGTCTACCACACCAGGGTCATTAACACTGCATGTCAAGTCTGTCTACAACACCAGGGTCATTAACACTGCATGTCAAGTCTACCTGCATTTTTTTTAAAGGGGAAAGTGGTAAACCCACAGGGGTCACATGCCACCTGGGGAATGGTTGGCATTCGGGTTTTATTCCCTAATCCATTAGAGTGCCTTCCCTGTTAATCCTGCCTGGTCCTCCAGCTTTTGCATTAATCTCTTGTGTGGAACTGTGTCAAACGCCTTCTTACAGTCCAAGAAAATGTAATCTACCCACCCGTCTGTCTCTTGTCTTACTGCTGTCACCCTGTCATAGAACTCCAGTAGGTTTGTGACACAGGATTTCCCATCCCTGAAACCGTGTTGGCCGTCATTGATAAGCTCATTCCTTTCTAGGTGTTCCACCACTCTTCTCCTGATAATCTTCTCCATGACTTTGCATACTATACATGTCAGTGACACTGGTCTGTAGTTTAGTGCCTCATGTCTGTCAACTTTTTTAAAAATTGGGACTACATTTGCTGTCTTCCATACCTCAGGCAGTCTACCTGTTTTGATAGATGTGTTGAATATTTTTGTTAGTGGTACACATAGCGCCTCTGCTCCCTCTCTCAGGACCCATGTGTGTGTTTGTGTGTTCCAACTCAGTGGTATCATGTGCATTTCACAATCAAAGGACTTGGGTTCAATCCAGGGGGTAACCCAACCTGCTGTCACTGTTCACCTAGCAGTAAGTAGGTACCTGGGTGTTAGCGACTGTTCTGGGTGGCATCCTGGGGGAGGACCTAAGGACCACAATGACCATATGGAGACAGCAGACGCAGTGAAGAGGTAGTGATAATGTGATCAATTCCTCGGTCTTAAAGTAGTACTTTTGAGGTGGTCAGTCCCCCAGCCTGGAGAATAATTAATCTTTTCTTCCTAAATGTCAGTCACAAGGACCAATGAAAATCAAGGACCCCAAAAAAATCAAGGACTCAAATGAAAATCAAGGACCCTAATGAAAAATAAAGATCTCCAATGAAAATCAAGGACCACAATGAAAAAATAAGGGACAATAAAATCAAGGGCCCAGTTAAAATCAAGAATCCCAATTAAAGTATGTAAAAGCCTCCCATGAAAATAAAGGCTCTCAATGAAAATCAAGAACCCCGAATGAAAAATCAAGGACCCACAATGAAAATAAAGAACTCCAATGAAAATCAAGGACCTACCTTTGATATACCTTTGAAGAGTTTCTCTACTCTCTGAGCCTGGCCATGGGCCAGGCTCGTTTGGTGCTTGCTTGGTCAACTAGGCTGTTGCTGCTGGAGGCCCGCTGCCCCACATATCTGTCACAGCCTGTTTGAAAAATCAAGGACCTCAATGAAAAATCAATGTTCCCAATTCAAATAAAGAAACTCCCCATGGAAATCAAGGACCCATAATAAATATCAAGGACTCAATGAAAATCAAGGACCCCAGTGAAAATACGTAACTTTTTTGGGTTATCCTGGTGGGTAATTTACACACGTCACTATGTATAATTGTATCTACGTACCTGTACCTAAATAACCTTACAAAGTCACTATATTTCTAGCAGTACATGGTACAACTTATACAGACCATAGCTGACACCAATGACATACTACTATATAGAAGGTTCCTGATTATGTAGAGCATTTCCCCACAAGTTAGGTCAATTTTGTCCCAGGATGCGACCCACACCAGTCACCCAACACTCAAGTACCTACTTACTGCTAGGTGAAGTGACAGCAGGTGTGAGGTGACTAACACCCAGGTACCTACTTACTACTAGATGAACAGTGACAGCAGGTATCTTTAGGTAAAACGCCCCAATATTTCCAGCCGTACCGGGGATCGAATCCAGTACCTCAGTGTGGGAGGAGAGTGTGGCACCAACCCAGCTACGGTCCACCTACTAATCATATGAAGCAACATTCCTGTTTCAAATCCCGCAGTGATCCACTCTTTCGAAAGCTCCGTCCCCAAGGTCTTCCACTGATAACAAAAAAGGCACAATACCGTGACTGGAACAATACACACACTAGAATATGACTGACTCCACTACTACTACTACTACTACCTCCATTATTTACCCCTCCACCACTTTCTTGTGGCCTTCCCTTTCTGCCTGCCTATAAATACCCCTTCTTCCTGTCCTATGTGTTAGTGTGACTTTGTTAATGGTCCAAGTCGGACCGAAACGTCGTCGTAAGCTCCTCTCTTTTTTATATGTGTGGGTTGTGTGTAGTCTTCCACTGGTCGCGTCATGTCTCTTCCCGACTTCATCAAAGGACCCCAATGGAAATAAGACACTGACTTTTTTGGGTTATCCTGGGTTCTCTACACATATGCTGCTATGTATGATAATCAATGTAACTGTATTTATGTATACTTGAATAAACTTAATAATTTCACAACCAACTCACGATTTACAGAAGTTTCAAGTGACATTTCGCTCCTTCCCGGACCATTATTAAGTTGTGGATGATAAGGCCTTTTGTTGAGGGAGTGTTTCATGGTGCTTAAGTCAATTCTGATATATAGGATACCCGGTTTGGGTTGTTAGCTTTAAAATCCATCTGCTACACCAGGGTCATTAAGACTGCATGTCAAGTCTGTCTACAACACCAGGGTCATTAAGACTGCATGTCAAGTCTGTCTACAACACCAGGGTCATTAAGACTGCATGTCAAGTCTGTCTACAACACCAGGGTCATTAAGACTGCATGTCAAGTCTGTCTACAACACTAGGGTCATTAAGACTGCATGTCAAGTCTGTCTACCACACCAGGGTCATTACCACTGCATGTCAAGTCTGTCTACCACACCAGGGTCATTAACACTGCATGTCAAGTCTGTCTACCACACCAGGGTCATTAAGACTGCATGTCAAGTCTACCATACCAGGGTCATTAACACTGCATGTCAAGTCTGTCTACAACACTAAGGTCATTAAGACGGCATGTCAAGTCTGTCTACCACACCAGGGTCATTAAGACTGCATGTCAAGTCTCTACAACACTAGGGTCATTAAGACTGCATGTCAAGTCTGTCTACCACACCAGGGTCATTAACACTGCATGTCAAGTCTGTCTACAACACCAGGGTCATTAACACTGCATGTCAAGTCTGTCTACAACACCAGGGTCATTAACACTGCATGTCAAGTCTGTCTACCACACCAGGGTCATTAAGACTGCATGTCAAGTCTGTCTACCACACCAGGGTCATTAAGACTGCATGTCAAGTGTCTACCACACCAGGGTCATTAAGACTGCATGTCAAGTCTACCATACCAGGGTCATTAACACTGCATGTCAAGTCTGTCTACAACACTAAGGTCATTAAGACGGCATGTCAAGTCTGTCTACCACACCAGGGTCATTAAGACTGCATGTCAAGTCTCTACAACACTAGGGTCATTAAGACTGCATGTCAAGTCTGTCTACCACACCAGGGTCATTAACACTGCATGTCAAGTCTGTCTACAACACCAGGGTCATTAACACTGCATGTCAAGTCTGTCTACCACACCAGGGTCATTAAGACTGCATGTCAAGTCTGTCTACCATACCAGGGTCATTAAGACCGCACGTCAAGTCTGTCTACAACACTAGGGTCATTAAGACTGCATGTCAAGTCTGTCTACAACACCTGGGTCATTAACACTGCATGTCAAGTCTGTCTACAACACCAGGGTCATTAACACTGCATGTCAAGTCTGTCTACCACACCAGGGTCATTAAGACTGCATGTCAAGTCTGTCTACCACACCAGGGTCATTAAGACTGCATGTCAAGTCTACCATACCAGGGTCATTAACACTGCATGTCAAGTCTGTCTACAACACTAAGGTCATTAAGACGGCATGTCAAGTCTGTCTACCACACCAGGGTCATTAAGACTGCATGTCAAGTCTCTACAACACTAGGGTCATTAAGACTGCATGTCAAGTCTGTCTACCACACCAAGGTCAATAAGACTGCATGTCAAGTCTGTCTACCACACCAGGGTCATTAAGACTGCATGTCAAGTCTGTCTACCACACCAGGGTAATTAACACTGCATATCAAGTCTCTACCACACCAGGTTCATTAAGACTGCATGTCAAGTCTGTCTACCACACCAGGTTCATTAAGACTGCATGTCAAGTCTGTCTACCACACCAGGGTCATTAAGACTGCATGTCATTTCTCTACCACACCAGGGTCATTAAGACTGCATGTCAAGTCTGTCTACCACACCTGGAGTTTACCTGGAGAGAGTTCCGGGGGTCAACACCCCCGCGGCCCGGTCTGTGACCAGGCCTCATGTTGGATCAGAGCCTGATCAACCAGACTGTTACTGCTGGCCGAACGCAGTCCAACGTACGAACCACAGCCTGGCTGGTCAGGTACCGACTTTAGGTGCCTGTCCAGTGCCTGCTTGAAGACAGCCAGGGGTTTGTTGGTAATCCCCCTGATGTATGCTGGGAGGCAGTTGAACAGTTTTGGGCCCCTGGCACTTATTGTGTTTTCTCTCAACGTGCTAGTGGCACCCCTGCTTTTCATTGGGGGAATGTTACATCGCCAGGGTCATTAAGACTGCATGTCAAGACTGTCTACCACACCAGGGTAATTAACACTGCATGTCAAGTCTCTACCACACCAGGATCATTAAGACTGCATGTCAAGACCGTCTACCACACCAGGGTCATTAAGACTGCATGTCAAGTCTCTACCACACCAGGGTCATTAAGACTGCATGTCAAGACTGTCTACCACACCAGGGTCATTAAGACTGCATGTCAAGTCTCTACCACACTAGGGTCATTAAGATTGCATGTCAAGTCTGTCTACCACACCAGGGTCATTAAGACTGCATGTCAAGACTGACTACCACACCAGGGTAATTAACACTGCATATCAAGTCTCTACCACAAAAGGGTCATTAAAAGACCAGAAAGGCGAAGTCTGAGAGAGCATTTTCACAAGTAAATGCTTAGTGAAGTACCTAACTGTAATATGATACTTAATAGTGTAATGGGACAGTGTTGTGAGAAACTGTACTTTTGTAATGGAGTGTTATGCAGGATAAATTACCGAGTGTAATGCAAGGTATTAGTCTGATGAAAAGTACGTTTGTTATATATGGAACGAAGGGAGTTAAGAATTCATCCCTACGATCACAACACTGTCCCCTGATTATTATTGTATTAAAAGCCTTTTATGGGTCATCGACATGACCATCTCTCTGGTCTTGTAGTTTCTTCCATACATTCGCATAACTATATCTCTACTATCATTCTACTCACGTCTTAAATAACAGGTCAACGATAGATCAACACAAAACATCTCTCTCGTGCCGCACTTCCATGTTTTCCACTCTGGCTACATGTATGTTGTTATACTGAATACAGTTACTCCAGTCAAAATAAAATAAAAGATCAGTATTCCTCAAATCAAAATAAAATAAAAGATCAGTATTCCTCAAATCAAAATAAAATAAAAGATCAGTATTCCTCAAATCAAAATAAAAGATCAATATTCCTCAAAAATAAAAACAAATACCGTTCACCGTCTATAATATAAAGATTACCGTGAATATGGGTCAAAATATCTCACACAAAAAAACTGTTTTAGCACTTATTATTCCTCAAAGATGATCACACCTAGAGAGCTTGTCTGGCAGGTTGTGTTTGAACCCTCATACGGGAGGCAAAAGATTGAAGAGCCTGCCATAGAAGACCACGGGAGGGTTGTACTGGCAGCTGATCGGTAGTCCATCTTGTAGATCTGCTCCTTGATTGATGGGTAACGAATAGTCGATGTAAGAACACCAGGTACCTTTGTACCCTGGTGTTGACGGGCGTCATGACATCATCCAGTGCAAGACCACACTCCACATCTTCTGGAGAGGTCCTGACATGATCCAGTGCAAGGCCAGATTCCACATCTTCTGGAGAGGTCCTGACATGATCCAGTGCAAGACCAGACTCCACCTCTTCTGGAGAGGTCCTGACATGATCCAGTGCAAGGCCAGACTCCACCTCTTCTGGAGAGGTCCTGACATGATCCAGTGCAAGGCCAGACTCCATATCAACTGGAGAGAACCTTGCATATGTGTAGCCACTCTCCACATCTTGGGGAGTGCTGGAGTGAAGACTTCTGCGTAAGTAGTTGTATATGGAGAAGGTAGCAGCAGCGTACATAAATATTACCTTTACTTCCCACCACCAAAAAAGTAATCCTTCAGACCATACCATATCTTCTATCTCCAGGGATTTAAATGCATGAATTGGTAGTCGAACCTGAATGTACTGAAGGACCACAACAGCTTTCTCCACATCATTATCTGCCCAGAAGCCAGCGTACAACACCCAAATTTGCATGAAGGTAAAACCGAACGTTGGGGCAACGAAGCTAAATATCCAGATTGCTACCACCGTAGCGAGTGTGATGGTACATGTCTTCAAAGATGATTCTACTTCTTTTGAGTCATTAGTTGTTAATTCGTTCCCAAAAATTACTTTATCAACAGTTATAAATTTATCAGAATCCTCAAGGTACTTGTAAAACTTATGAGAAGCTTTAACGACGGTAGGATCTTTTTGGTTATCTTGAATAGGTCGACCCAGTTCATACTTCCCATATATGAGGCAGGCTAAGTCGGTTGCCACAACCAGAAGGAAGATGGCTTCCACTAGCCACACCCACCATCGCTTTTTGAACCCAGCCATGTATGGACACTTAACTTACATATATAAACTACTTAACACAATTACCAAGTGAAGATTTGGTAACTTTTACTGATTAAGAGAAAGTTACCTATCTCTGGAGGCTTCCTTAACCACTACCTCTTAATATGATGTTTGTCTAAATTATGTGACCTTGGAATTATTATGCAGTACTTTCACCTAGATCACCATCAATATATATAACCATCCCAGTCTGTATATGCTCAAGGAATATATCCTCAGTATATTGAATGTTGCTACATTGTGTAGTGTAGATTACTGTGGGGAATTGTGAGAGAAGTCTATCTGGGACACCGCCACTAGCAATAAACAAACTCCCAGGGAGATGACCGACTCGTATAAATTTTACCGCAGTCATTCCCTTTAAGGTATGTGAGAACTTTACCCGCTCCTGGCCGCACCGAGGGGGTACCTTCAATATTCTCGTTAGCCCACTGCACTCTAGACCAGTATAAATAAATTTGAGAAGATCATTTATTATAGCTATATTACGTTAAATTTAAGTGGACTGTATAGGTTGTTGAACAACTGATCACACGGAGAAGAGATAGAGAACAGACAGTTAAATTATTATGACCAACACTCACCTAATTAACAGCATCATAGCGGTGTATCGTAGATCGTTGACCTAGCTAAAGTACATCTACTGTGCGTAACAATATCATTGGCCAATAACAAAGTCGACAACAGAGTACTTAGCTTTAGATGAGGGAGTCGTTCCGTTGTTGGCGTCCTCCTGCGATCTGATTCGATCGCGATGGTGTTAGCTGTCTCGTCGAGTCAAGGAAGGTTAATTTCCGTACACTCTTATACGCCCACGAGACCGAGCGTTCGTTAACATGTGGTTGGTCGGGTAGCGAATCAGATCCTCGCACTAATCCGACCATTTGTACTGTTTATACGTATAACTTTACATATTACGTGTATCCTGGCTTAATGCCCCACTAGTTTATACACATTCACAGTCTCGATACTTGAATTTCGAGTAGATAACTTGCGATATGTTAGTTCATTTCAATCACATCCAATATGGCGGTCGGGGTATGGCGTACCCAAGCCAGACCCGGTCGCTACAATCAACCCATGATTATTTACAACTGGTTTCACTACATTCACCATTTCCCACAGTTCATTGAATATATTACAGTCTCTTCTAAGATGAACTCCCCTGCATCAGGGTTACGACTTTATCCTGCCGTATGGTTATTTCACTCAGTTCAAATAGGCCTATGACCGCGTCACACGCCGGCGGCCCACCTTATTTCACAATTATTGTCCTATTACTGGACCTCCTGGACCGATTGTCCCACTTGATATTCCCCCCGTCACTGGATATTCCTCCACATTACGAAAGGAGGTAATTAAATCCGATTTGGTGGGCGGAATCTCCAAATTCGACAGGCCATCCCATCACCTGATCGGGTCGGTAGGCTCCCAGTTCACTCTCTGCCTATTCCCCTCTATGCCGCCTCCCTGCCCAGCTGCCCAGGCATCTCGCGCATGCGTGTGAATTCGTTGGTTCTTTTCAGTTAATGTTAAGCCAACAACAACACAGCAATGATATCTATTCATATTGGAAAGTTTATCAATTACAACTTTCGGAAAATACCAATATTTTCCACAATTACTGTAGTGTTGTGTAGTGAAGATTACTGTAGTGTTGTGTAGTGTAGATTACTGTAGTGTTGTGTAGTGAAGATTACTGTAGTGTTGTGTAGTGAAGATTACTGTAGTGTTGTGTAGTGAAGATTATTGTAGTGTTGTGTAGTGAAGATTATTGTAGTGTTGTGTAGTGAAGAATATTGTAGTGTTGTGTAGTGAAGATTATTGTAGTGTTGTGTAGTGAAGATTATTGTAGTGTTGTGTAGTGAAGATTATTGTAGTGTTGTGTAGTGAAGGTTACTGTAGTGTTGTGTAGTGAAGATTATTGTAGTGTTGTGTAGTGAAGATTATTGTAGTGTTGTGTAGTGAAGATTATTGTAGTGTTGTGTAGTGAAGATTACTGTAGTGTTGTGTAGTGAAGATTATTGTAGTGTTGTGTAGTGAAGATTATTGTAGTGTTGTGTAGTGAAGATTACTGTAGTGTTGTGTAGTGAAGATTATTGTAGTGTTGTGTAGTGAAGATTACTGTAGTGTTGTGTAGTGAAGATTACTGTAGTGTTGTGTAGTGAAGATTACTGTGTAGTGTTATTGTAGGGTAGTGAAGATTACTGTAGTGTTGTGTAGTGAAGATTATTGTAGTGTTGTGTAGTGAAGATTATTGTAGTGTTGTGTAGTGAATATTACTGTAGTGTTGTGTAGTGAAGATTACTGTAGTGTTGTGTAGTGAAGATTACTGTAGTGTTGTGTAGTGAAGATTATAGTAGTGTTGTGTAGTGAAGATTACTGTAGTGTTGTGTAGTGAAGATTACTGTAGTGTTGTGTAGTGAAGATTACTGTAGTGTTGTGTAGTGAAGATTACTGTAGTGTTGTGTAGTGAAGATTATTGTAGTGTTGTGTAGTGAAGATTACTGTAGTGTTGTGTAGTGAAGAATATTGTAGTGTTGTGTAGTGAAGATTATTGTAGTGTTGTGTAGTGAAGATTATTGTAGTGTTGTGTAGTGAAGATTATTGTAGTGTTGTGTAGTGAAGATTATTGTAGTGTTGTGTAGTGAAGATTACTGTAGTGTTGTGTAGTGAAGATTATTGTAGTGTTGTGTAGTGAAGATTATGTAGTGTTGTGTAGTGAAGATTATTGTAGTGTTGTGTAGTGAAAGGTTGGAAGATTACTGTAGTGTTGTGTAGTGAAGAATATTGTAGTGTTGTGTAGTGAAGATTACTGTAGTGTTGTGTAGTGAAGATTACTGTAGTGTTGTGTAGTGAAGATTACTGTAGTGTTGTGTAGTGAAGAATATTGTAGTGTTGTGTAGTGAAGATTACTGTAGTGTTGTGTAGTGAAGATTACTGTAGTGTTGTGTAGTGAAGATTACTAGTGTTGTGTAGTGAAGATTACTGTAGTGTTGTGTAGTGAAGAATATTGTAGTGTTGTGTAGTGAAGATTACTTGTAGTGGTGAAGATTACTGTGTGTAGTGAAGATTACTGTAGTGTTGTGTAGTGAAGATTACTGTAGTGTTGTGTAGTGAAGATTACTGTAGTGTTGTGTAGTGAAGATTACTGTAGTGTTGTGGTGAAGAAGTGTGTAAGATTACTGTAGTGTTGTGTAGTGAAGATTATTGTAGTGTTGTGTAGTGAAGATTACTGTAGTGTTGTGTAGTGAAGATTATTGTAGTGTTGTGTAGTGAAGATTACTGTAGTGTTGTGTAGTGAAGATTACTGTAGTGTTGTGTAGTGAAGATTTGTGTGTGTGAGTGATTACTGTAGTGTTGTGTAGTGAAGATTACTGTAGTGTTGTGTAGTGAAGATTACTACAGTGTTGTGTAGTGAAGATTACTGTAGTGTTGTGTAGTGAAGAATATTGTAGTGTTGTGTAGTGAAGATTACTGTAGTGTTGTGTAGTGAAGATTACTGTAGTGTTGTGTAGTGAAGATTACTACAGTGTTGTGTAGTGAAGATTACTGTAGTGTTGTGTAGTGAAGAATATTGTAGTGTTGTGTAGTGAAGATTACTGTAGTGTTGTGTAGTGAAGATTACTGTAGTGTTGTGTAGTGAAGATTACTACAGTGTTGTGTAGTGAAGATTATTGTAGTGTTGTGTAGTGAACATTACTGTAGTGTTGTGTAGTGAAGATTACTGTAGTGTTGTGTAGTGAAGATTACTACAGTGTTGTGTAGTGAAGATTATTGTAGTGTTGTGTAGTGAAGATTATTGTAGTGTTGTGTAGTGAAGATTATTGTAGTGTTGTGTAGTGAAGATTATTGTAGTGTTGTGTAGTGAAGATTATTGTAGTGTTGTGTAGTGAAGATTATTGTAGTGTTGTGTAGTGAAGAATATTGTAGTGTTGTGTAGTGAAGATTACTGTAGTGTTGTGTAGTGAACATTACTGTAGTGTTGTGTAGTGAAGATTACTGTAGTGTTGTGTAGTGAAGATTATTGTAGTGTTGTGTAGTGAAGATTACTACAGTGTTGTGTAGTGAAGATTACTGTAGTGTTGTGTAGTGAAGATTACTGTAGTGTTGTGTAGTGAAGATTACTGTAGTGTTGTGTAGTGAAGATTACTGTAGTGTTGTGTAGTGAAGATTATTGTAGTGTTGTGTAGTGAAGATTACTACAGTGTTGTGTAGTGAAGATTATTGTAGTGTTGTGTAGTGAAGATTATTGTAGTGTTGTGTAGTGAAGATTATTGTAGTGTTGTGTAGTGAAGATTACTTTTTTTTTTATATATTTTATATAAACAGGGTACAATGCACATAGCAAAATAATACATATCCAAGAACATCAAATTATCCAATAGGACACACACGTACTACAATCTCCCACACTATTTGATCATAAATATCAGAACATAAGAAGCACACACATTAGATAATATTAAACACAAAATATGTGGAAACTTTTTTAGTCACTAAAGGTTCCACAGGGTAAGGGAGCCGTCAGGAGCCTTACACACCGAGGATCGGCCCTCGGAGTTTATAAACCCACACACCCAACAAAACATATGCACACTCCAGCTGATGACGGTGACTATTGTGTATATATTTGATTGATAGATTTATCCACCTAGGAACACCTAGGTAAGTTTGTACAGCTAGAGACTAACAGTAGGATTATTAAGGCAACGTTAGGTATTAATAGTGTAGCTCTAGCACCCTAATATAGGTAGTTATAGACCTGAATAGACAGACATTAGATTATGTTAGCTAACGAGAACTGGCAGTGCTACCCTTGAATCTAAGCGGGAAAGGGCACCAGTTCTTTCTTCCCAGACCAGACTCCACTCGAGCAAGACGTGCTGAGATAGACAGCACCCCCCACGTGACCCAACATCTGTCCTGGGGCCCTGGAGGAGATCCCGAAGTACCGTGGACATCTGCCTCCATCCAGACCCTGTCACAGTAAGACTAGGCTTTCTTTCTCTCAGTATCTGGCCAGTTTTCTGGGGGAAACGTTAGTGAGGTATCTGTGGGTCTTAGGCGGACGGACGACTTGTGTTGGTATGTAACAGCGTCGTCTCCTAAGTTCAAGTCTGGAAGCTAGTGTTACTTACTGCATATATTACTCAAGGGATATCCTAGTAACCAGGAACTCTGAGGTGCAGGCAGGACACTAATTACCCCATCTTTTGCAGACAAAGTTTCTCCACTGCACATGGTGTTAGGAGGGGTTATATAAGGAAGACCAGGACACATACCACCCTTTTCTTTCAAGTAAGTAATCTCCCTTCTAGTATTGTGTAGGCAGTGTGGGGTTCCCCTTACTGCAATCAGCTAGAAATTTGTACCATAGCCACTTGTAAGTCTGAGAGAAGTGTCTCAGAGTGTCGGTGTCAACAGTGCTTGCCCAGAGTGCAGCTTACAAGGGGCCAATCCAAACAAGTTTCTACAAAATATATATAAACATTTCCTACCGCGATAAGACTATCGCACGTTCACACGTTCACAAACAACACAATGACAAACATTGACAAAACGCCACAAATCACCGGCGTTCATGTATAAAGAAATGCAATGTTCAACATACACAACCTATCAATACATATCCAAGAACCTCTCAATACACACACAAGAACATTAACCACTAAAACATATATAAATCGTTTTCCACATCATGTGGATTGCAATGTAACATTAGACACACCTATATTCAAATGCCGTAAAACACATCTAACGATTAACACGTCCCATGACACACACCTGATCCCCCCCCCGGTCCATGCCGCACTATAAGAATTCCCCCCATGACCCTTCTCCAGATCTGTCAGATGGTAACCCCATCATGTAACTGAACAGAGCCCTGACACACTGTAAATACACACCAACACACAACAGTTGACGACACCCCTATTACACACATTATCCTTGAATTGTACCACCTCTGTTCACACCTCTATCCACCTCACACTCACCCCCGTTTAGACGGAAAACCAGCCCGTCTCTACCCCTTACCTTTTCGCTCCCTTTAACCCCCACACTGTGAGGTTCCGATAACCCTCCGGGAGATCCACCTCCCATTTCCCCCCCATAATCTCTTTAGTTTGGCATTTAGTCCTATAAAACTCCGCTATCATAATCTTAATGCACTCATCAGCCCCCACCTGACGCATCGCCCATGAATAATAAATGAAATCAGTGACCAAATACACTACCACCCTTTGGATCCCCTTATCCATACCACTCACATCCAAACTTAAAGCCCTCAGCACCGAAATGACCCCTCCCCAGCAATCCCAACACATGACTAAACCACTCCCGCACCGCCCCCAACCTATCGCAAAAATACACTACATGATAAGCAGTCGCTTCCTCCCCACACAACGCACAACCACTCCCTTCCACTAATCCCCTAGTATGCAACAACGCCCCAGATGGAAGTATGCCATGCAGAAACTTATAAACTACCTCCCGCACCCTCGGATCAATCCTAGCTTCCCTCAACAATCCCCACACTACACCCCAAGCATACATAGGGTATACACTCTCTACCACCGCCACCACCCTTCCCATTCCCACCCCATCCAACACCCCAAGCCTCACCTTCCCCGGGTCCTGAACCACTAACATAAATCGAATCATCCCCTCACAGTCCTTTAACTCCTTACCCTTCCACCATCGACCTATATCCTCATGAATCCTCCGCAGCCAGCCCTCTCCCCTCCCTCTTTCCCTCATATAACACCTCTTCACATACACACTTTTTAACCGTCGATGCAAAGAAATAAGCCCCTGCCCCCCCCCCTGGCGATGGGGAGCGAGACCACCCCCCATACTTAACCACTCACAGCCTGAACCCCATATAAATCGCATTATTCTTCCCAGGAACCTACGCACATCACAACCCACCAGTGGATATACTGACCCCACATGCTGTGGAAAATATTGGTATTTTCCGAAAGTTGTAATTGATAAACTTTCCAATATGAACAGATATCCTTAGTGTACCGCTGGTACATGGGGGTATGTAATAGAGAACCATCATACCAGCGGGGAGGAAGCGGGAAGAGGCTGGGCAGGGAGGAGGTAGACGGGAATGGGCAGAGAGTGAACAGCGAGCTTAGCGACCTGAGATCAGGTGGTGAAATGGCCTGTCGAATTTGGAGACTCCGCCCACCAAATCGGATTTAATTACCTCCTTTCGTAATGTGGAGGAATATCCAGTGACGCGGGGAATATCAAGTGGGACAATCGGTCCAGGAGGTCCAGTAATCGGACAATAATTGTGAAATAAGGTGCCGCCGGCGAGTGACGCGGCCATAGGCCTATTTGAACTGAGTGAAATGACCATACGGCAGGATAAAGTCGTAACCCTGATGCTGGGGAGTTCATCTTAGAAGAGACTGAAATATATTCGATGAACTTTGGGAAATGGTGAATATAGTGAAACCGAGTTGTAAATAATCAGGGGTTGATTGTACCGGGCGAGGCTAGCTTGGGTACGCCATACCCCGACCGCCATATTGGACGCGGTTGAAATGAACTAACATATCGCAAGTTATCTACTCGAAATTCAAGTATCGAGACTGTGAATGTGTATAAACTAGTGGGGCATTAAGCCGGGATATACGTAATATGTAAAGTTATACGTATAAACAGTACAAAGGTCGGATTAGTGAGAGGATCTGATTCGCTACCCCGACCAACCACATGTTAACTAACGCTGGTCTCGTGGGCGTATAAGAGTGCACGGAAATTAACCTTCCTTGACTCGACGAGACAGCTAATACCATCGCGATCGAATCAGATCGCAGGAGGACGTCAACAACGTAACGACTCCCTCATCTAAAGCTAAGTACTCTGCTTGCGAATTTGTTATTGGCCAATGATATTGTTACGCACAGTAGATGTACTTTAGCTAGGTCAACGATCTACGATACACCGCTATGATGCTGTTAATTAGGTGAGTGTTGGTCATGTTAATTTAACTGTGTGTTCTCTACCTCTTCTCCTGATTGATCAGTTGTTTAATAACCAATACAGTCCACTTAAATTTAACATAACATAATTATAATAAATGATCTTCTCAGATTTATTTATACTGGTCCAGAGTGCAGTGGGCTAACGAGAATATCGTAGGTACCCCTTGGGTGCGGCCAGGAGCGGGTAAAGTTCTCACATACCTTAAAGGGAATGACTGCGGTAAAATTATACGAGTCTGTCATCTCCCTGGGAGTTTGTTTATTGCTAGTGGCGGTGTCCCAGATAGACTTCTCTCTCTCAATTCCCCACACATGCCACAATTTACTATAGATCAATACATTAACCACTATCGCCCTCTCTCATACTCGACAATCGACTTAACACCCCATCCATCACCCTCTTCGAATTCACCACCCTCGCCTCCTCACACACCCGCATGTATACCACACCGCAAATTTTCAACCTATCCACAAGTTTCCCCACTGCCACAACTCCCATCCCCACCCTCCTCCCCAGTGAAGATTACTACTCTTAATTGGGGTTAAACCCAATTAAGAGCACCGGCCCAGATAACATCCCGTCTAAATTCCTAAAAGATGGTGCATCTGAACTGGCAATCCCCATTGCTCACATAATAAATTTGTCCATCACCACTAATACAGTGCCAGAGGGGTTCAAGGAGGCCAGAGTTACTCCTATCTTCAAGAAAAATAGTAGGTCTGATGTCAGCAACTATAGGCCTGTTAGTATACTCAGTGTAATATCCAAAATTCTAGAGAGGGCGGTGTACTATCAAGTAGTTAAATATCTTAGTGACAACAACATTCTTCATAGTTACCAATCAGGCTTTAGGAGATCTTAACCGACACCTCCCTAATTAATCTGATGGATTACATGAGAACTGAAATGTCTATAGGGAACCTCATAGGAATGGTAACTTTAGACTTGCAAAAGGCCTTCGATACTGTCAACCACAATATATTAGTAAGAAACTTCAAGCTATCGGCATAGGTTCCACAGACTGGTTTAAGTCCTATCTTAGCAACAGGAAACAAATTGTCAAAATCAACAAAACGGAATCAGAACCACTGCCGATAGCATGTGGAGTTCCCCAAGGTAGTATTCTGGGTCCTTTATTATTCCTGTGTTATGTAAATGATATGCCCATCAGTGTCAAGTGCAAACTCCTACTGCATGCGGATGACAGTGCTCTGTTAGTGTCAGGTAAAGACCCACAAGATATAGCTAATGTATTAACACTGGAACTGGAGTCCTGCAGCAAATGGTTAGTAGACAACAAACTATCGTTACATCTAGGGAAAACAGAAGCCATACTCTTTGGCACGAAATATAAACTGAGCAGGGTAAATAATTTTAATATCCGGTGTAATGGGGAATCCATCACTTCAGTTTCCTCAGTAAAATATCTGGGAATCCCCTTTGACCCATGCATGTCAGGAGAACTGATAGGGAACAGTGTAGTAAAGAAAGCGAATGCCAGACTGAAGTTCCTCTACAGACAAGCACAGTGTCTACCTACTGAGGCTCGCAGGACCCTATGTCTAGCCCTTATACAATGTCATATTGACTACGCTTGCTCTTCATGGTACTCTCTGCCTTGACAAAAAAACTGAAAGATAAGCTGCAAATCACCAAGAACAAAATGGTAAGATTCATC
This sequence comes from Cherax destructor, assembly GCA_009830355.1. NCBI lineage: Eukaryota > Metazoa > Arthropoda > Malacostraca > Decapoda > Parastacidae > Cherax > Cherax destructor. The sequence goes on along the minus strand of WNWK01006271.1, from coordinate 1,548 downwards.
CTGGACCTGGGTCCAAGAGAGCATGTAGACCAGGATGAATTACAACAATTGGATATGCTGAATATTGAAGACAGAGTAAAACAACTTAAATTAAATCAAGTTTATAAAATTGCTCACAAACATTGTCCAGAATATCTTGCTGCCAATTTTGTCAAGGCTGGGAGCCAAAGCAGTCATAGTACTAGGGGGAGAGAGCACAACTTTGTAGTACCCACAGTCAGTGGCCAGGCTTCAAACACCTTTTATTGTACAGCAATAAAGGAATGGAACAGACTGCCTGCACATGTCAAAGCCAGTCATAGCATGAGCCAGTTCAAGAAGAGAACCAAAAGGTACCTAATGAATGTAGCGACAGAAAGGGAGGAGAATATTTTTTTATTTTTTTAGCTAACACACATGTATATATAAATAACTCTTTTTACCTTATTCCTAGTATACATATATCCTTTATAATATAATAACATATATCCTACAATGTAAAATATTATAGTGTAAAAGGGACCCCAATGGAAATAAGTCACTCTGTCTGACTTTTTTGGGTTATCCTGGGTTCTCTACACATATGCTGCTATGTATGATAATGTATGTAAATGTATTTGTGTATACCTGAATAAACTTACTTACTTACTTACTTAAGATTACTACAGTGTTGTGTAGTCTGGTAACGTCGTAGAGGACAGTAGTGCCAGCTGGTCTGGTAACGTAGAGGACTGTAGTGCCTGCTGGTCTAGTAACGTAGAGGACTGTAGTGCCAGCTGCTCTGGTAACGTAGAGGACTGTAGTGCCAGCTGCTCTGGTAACGTAGAGGACTGTAGTGCCAGCTGCTCTGGTAACGTAGAGGACTGTAGTGCCAGCTGGTCTGGTAACATAGAGGACTGTAGTGCCAGCTGCAACACGTACAGGTTTTGTGAGACCTCTCGTCAGTTTGATGTCAGACGACTGCTTGCTGGACACAGGATGCGGGAGACCATTACTAAACACAAGCCACAAAGCCAAACAATGTAAATATGTTTGTGTCAATGAATTTTTTTAGTAACGTTATACATGCACAAATATGGTACATAATACCGACAAAAAAAAAGACTCAGACACATGTGCAACATCTATTGTAGACGTTTCGCCATCCAGTGGATTTATCAATACAAATTCAGTGACATAATTGGAAGACAGTAGAGATATAAACGAAAGATGAGGTAATCAGTCCATCAGCCTTGGAGTTGGTGAAGAGGACCGTCATTGTGAAGTGTCTAAACCTGGAGTTTACCTGGAGAGAGTTCCGGGGGTCGACGCCCCCGCGGCCCGGTCTGTGACCAGGCCCGAAGAACAGCAGTTATATACTGGCGTCAGTATTATATTGATAAAACCACTGGAGGGCGAAACGTCTACAAATAAAGACACCCAGATGTTTCACATGTGTATGCTTCTTCATTACGCAAGTATATAATACATTTATATTAAGGAGGATTAGTTTTTTGTCACTGCATGAACACACTATTCATGCAAAATATAATACCTATGATTGTTATGTAATATATATATATATATATA